>PVKE010005863.1:0-45022 GCA_004027555.1 Craseonycteris thonglongyai
CAGAGACAGAGAGAGAACTGAACTGGGGGAGCTCCCCAGTTCAGCATATGGTTCCACATGGGCCGGGGCCGGGATTCGATCCTCGGTCCCCGGCGTTGCAAAGTGAGCGCTTAACCCACTGAGCCATCCCGGCTTCCCCGAGAGTTCAGTTTTAAAACCCCAGTCATTTTGGGCCTAAGGACTCTAGTATAAGCCCAGTAGCCCCCAACTCTGGGGATCCCTTCAGCTTTTTACCCCACCTCTCAGCCTCTGTCGTCCAGGGTGCTGTAGAGCCCACATTTTACTGTAAGAGTCCCTGCCAGGTATGTGAATGTGTGTGCTTTCTTCCTGTTGCACTGCTGAGAGCAGTCCCTGGGCCTGGGTTTTGACAAGCAGACAGTGACTTTAATTGAATCCAGATATCCATCTTGTCTGTCTTTGGAGGTATTTTTCCCAGCTTCCCCTCCCTACCCCTGATCAGCTACCTGCTGAGTCTGACAGCATTAAGCTGCAGGCCCAGCATAGTGGCTCTGGGTGTTGGATTCCAGGTGGCCAGCTTAGGGACCTGGCATTCACCTGCAGACTCCCTGTTTCCTAGGCCAGGCAGACCTGGTCCCATGGCTGACAGCGAAGAGACAGATCCCATGATAGGCAACGCTCTCTTTACCTGGCTGTGTTTATAGCACTGGGGTAGGGTTTGAGGTAACTCTGGGGACCCCAAGGTTTTGCTTTCTCCTGGGGGCCTGTATCTTCTCCTTTTTGTGTCATAGGTTAGACTGGGGTGGACAGGGAGCCCCACCATCACCTCCAGCGGTAGCGGTCGATGAAGCCTGGCGTTTGTTTAGCTTCTCCACTCAATACTCTAATCCTGCCAAAGACCTAATAGACTATTGAGCAGTCCCTGGGGAAGGCACAAGCATCATCGGGCAGTGTGTGTTGTGTTTTACAGCCGTTCCTGAGCATGCAGCCCGCCTGCAGTGCTTGGCCCAGATCCACATCCAGCAGCAGGTATGGGAGGGGAGAGGTGGTGAGGCTCCTAGTCCCCACCCCTGCTTCCTAGGGAAGCAGCCTCAGGCTCACCTGATGTCAGCTCCCAGGGAAACTTATGAGGGGTTTATCCTTTATCTTCCATCTGCCATGGAGAGGGAAAGTGACTTGCCAGGCCTCCTGCCTCCCAGAGTAGGGCTATTCTGAGATACCAGAGGTTGATGTTGGGAGGTGCTCAAGAATTCCTGGGGATGATATGTCCTTGACTATAGATGGAGGAGCTGTGTTTTCACTATCCCCAGGCTCCAATGTAAAGTTTAAAAAGGGGTCAGAATTAAGGGACAGGGGAGGAGACATACTAGCAGAAATGTTTCCTTAAATGTGTGGTCCACTTCCCCTTCCATCAGCCTTAGGACAGCTGTTAGGGTACTCATCTTAGAGCCTCCTAGTGCCCCTTCAGAAATTTGCTCCTTTTGGCTCTGGGCTTAAGCATTACCTTTTCTAGGCTCTATGGGGAGTGGGGTCCCTGATGAGGCAGGAAGGTTAGTGGGGAGAGGGGCTTTGTCCACTCATTTCTCTGCCACATGTTGGCCCCACAGGACCACTGTATGGAGATCACTGAGGAGTCCAAGGCTCTCCTGGAGGAATACAATAAGACTGTATCCTTTCTGCTCAGCCAGGCCCTTGAGGAGTATTGTCCACAGCCCTGTTCATTTGTTCCATCTCTAGTTCTGTCTCTCTCACCCTGTCCCAATCAGCCTGTCTTTTCCCTGTTCCCCCACCCTTTTGGCAGATGCAAAATCTCTGTACTACCTCACTCAGACTCCTGTTCTCACCTTGACCTGCAACAAGACAATGCTTCTCTCCAAGCAGTTTGTGCAGTGGGATGAGCTACTTTGCCAGCTAGAAGCCGCCAAGCAAGTGAAGCCAGCAGAGGAGTGATGGCTGCTCCCGATCTCTGGGCAGCCGTGCTCCAGGGCCCTGTGCCAACCTGCCCTTGTAACAGGGCAGAGGCAGCTCTGTATTGGATTCATAGCCCACCTGTCCTTACTCCGGTGGGGCAATGAGGTCAGAGGTCTGGCTACCTGATACTTGCTCATTGCACCCCCTACCCTCATCAGTGTCCTATTCCAGGGACAATAAACTAAAGATCACTAGAGGAGTGTGCTGGCTTCTTGGTCTAGGATGGGGATGGTGGTGGGGATGAGGATGGTGGAGGATAGAGTATAGCTTCTTCCTATAGTTGAACCAGAAGCTATACTCATCCTGGTCTGGCTTATTGGGGGGTGTATGGCTCTCAGAACAAATGCTCTCATTTGACTGATACGAGTGGAATGATCATTTATGTATCCATTTGTCCCACATTTACCAAGGAGCCCTCTAAAAGTCAAATTCCATGCCAGGTGGAAAGGACACATGTAGTGTCTATCTCCCTCCCCTGCACAGGCTAGCTGCCAGAGTCAAGGAAAAGATCAGTCCCATCAGGTGGGCACAGGATCTTTGGGGGCACAAAGGAAAAAGGGATAGAGGCAGCCCTGAAAGGTGTTATGAGCTGAAGGAACAGCATGTGCAAAGACAGAGGAGCCTTGAAGGTTCTCTCTTGGTAGTCCTGGTGCTACTAGCTGAGAAGGGGAGCCCTGGGTGGGTCCTAATGGAGAGGTTTGGGCGGGGAAGTGGGGTAGGAGGAGCCAGTAAGTTAGGGCGGGGGCTGGATACAACAGCAGAAACACCTTACTCCACCTAGTGTTTGCTGCCCCCTTGTGGTCTCGGAGTGCTGTGGCTCCAGATCCCTTTCCAAAGGCCTGCGGGGCTCCACCTGCGCGGTCTCGCTGGCACCTCAAATTCAGCAGTCCGAACTAAGTGTGGAAACGAAGACATCCTTGCCTCTTCTTCCTTCTCTATCCAAACAGTCCCCAGTTACTCACCGCACCTACCTCCTAATATCTCCCACCTTAACCTACTTTCTTTGATTCCCACTGCCATTTCCCTAGTTCGTTCTTTAAACAAATCTTTTAACAAATATTTGAGCGCCTATTATACGCCTGGCACTGGACGAATCTCCGTGGACTCGCCTCCGGGACCGGGGCCCTGTGCCAACCTGCCCTTGTAACAGGACAGAGGCAACTCTGTATTTGGCTTTACAGTGGCCTGGCGTAGCGGTTGCAGCCCGATTGCCCCAGCCCACCCTCTCCTGCGCTTCTGCCAGAGTGAGCTGTGCACACGAACTTCTTTGACTTGGCCCTGATGAAAAACCCCGCGTGCCTCGCCAGTGCTCTCAGAAGGAGGTCGAAGCTCAGAAGCGGGTGACCAAGGCTGTCGCCCGTACAGCAGCGGCCACTGCAAGTGGAATCTCTTGCTCCCGTGCAAAGTGAAACCCGCAGCTTCGCCTTTGCTCTGGCGGTGTGCTCAACGGGTCACGCCAGTCCAGCCATCTACCAAGGGCCAAATCCTCCCCATTCTCCCGACACGGGACTGGCTCTGATGGCTGCTCCTCTCCTCCGCAGGGCTCTCTACGTCTCAGTAGGAGTGCCCCTTCCCCCGGGCGGTACACAGTAGACTGCGTGTGTGTTTTAGGTGCCGGTAGCGGGTGAGCTCACGCCCAGACTTCCTAGTCCTTACTGTCTTCCCGTGGAGGCCCCGCCCCGTCCCGCCCGGCCGCGCTCGGCCCGGCGTGCGCGGCTCCGCCCCGCCCGGCGTACGCGGCCCCGCGGCCTAGGCGCGCTCCCGGCCCCGCGCCATCTTTGCTCTGGGTCTATCTTGAGGCTTGTACAGACGCGACGGTGAGAGCCGGAACCCAGAGGGGCGGGGGGCCGCCTGGAGATTGGGGTCTGGTGTACAGGAGAGGGCGTTCCTTGGCTGCTGCGGCCGGCGGGACGCTGGGTGCGGCCCATAGAGATGAAGTCGGACGAGGCCGGCGGGCCCGACGTATGAAGTAGCCCAGGCAACCCTCCGCGTCTAGCCTCTGCTCCCCACTTTCTGAGTGACCTGGGTTGGGGAATGACCCTGGGAATCTCTGGGTGAGGGGTGCTTGACCCTGTCCTGTGGATTCCAGAGTAGGGGAGGGGGCCACTTCTGTCTTGGAGAGCATTTGGTTGGGGACTCTTGTCTCTGCCTCTGGGAGTTTGGGGTGTAGGGGCTTGGCCCTGTCCCAAGGATCCCAAATGAGGGAGGCTTGTTTCCCATCCTAGGGTACCCTGAGGAGTCTTGGCCCTGTCCCAAAGAGTCCACTGTTTGGGGAGTTTGGTTCTGTCTGGGGGACTCCAGGGTGGAAGGAGGGTTATAGCCCTGTCCAGGGGAATGGGAGTCTATGGGGTACAGCCCCTTCCTCTGTCCTGAGAAGCTGAGAGTGAGGTGATACTGTCTTGTTCCTGGGAAGTTAGGAATGAGGGGCAGGGCTGAGTCCTGGAGAACCAGCGTGGGGGATGGCAGGGGCACGTTGCCTAGCATTCACCTGGCATTTTCCTGCAGTGGGCAGCGAGATACAGCAGCAAGCAGGATGGAGAACTACCGGAAAGCTGGCTCTGTGGAACTCCCAGCACCTTCCCCGATGCCGCAGCTACCTCCTGATACCCTAGAGATGCGGGTCCGAGATGGCAGCAAAATCCGCAACTTGCTGGGGCTGGCGCTGGGTCGGTTGGAGGGCGGCAGCGCCAGGCATGTGGTGTTCTCAGGTTCTGGCAGGGCTGCAGGGAAGGCTGTCAGCTGCGCCGAGATTGTCAAGCGGCGGGTACCGGGCCTGCACCAGCTTACCAAGCTGCGCTTCTTGCAGACTGAGGACAGCTGGGTACCAACCTCACCTGACACAGGCCTAGATCCCCTCACAGTGCGCCGACATGTGCCTGCTGTGTGGGTACTGCTCAGCCGGGACCCCCTGGACCCCAACGAGTGTGGCTACCAGCCCCCAGGGGCACCCCCTGGCCTGGGCCCCACACCCAGCTCCAGCTCTGGTCCTCGACCCCGAAGAAGGGCTCGAGACACCCGGTCCTGAAGACCTGCTGAGCAAGCCATTCTCCAAGCCTGCACATCTAGGATGGCTGTGCCTTTGGGGGCTCTAAAACTGCTCAACATCTCCAACAAGACTTGAATTCACAGCAGTGGGCCTACCTGTTCTGCTTTCCCTTCCCTCTGGCTTGTGGGATGGGGCTGCTATGAAGAGTGACAGGTGTGGAATCTTTACCAGATTCCGGATTGCTTAGGAAGGGCTTACCCTGCCTTCCATCTACAGTTCCTCTGACCTGCCTTCTGTTAGCGATCCAGGGAGTGGGTTAGGAAATAAAGGTTCTTTTGCCTGTTTGTCTGATGAACCTCCTGCTCGGCCTGTTGTGTGGAGATGGGATTAAGGGAATAGGGGTCTGCCCTTGTTCCCCAGGAGCTCAAAGGCTGGAGTTAAGAAGGGTAGACCCAGGCTAGTGCTGGGATGATCTAGAATCATTAAGAAGCCTCAAGCCGTAACCTGACTATATCTAGACCTCTGGGTGGCTGTTTACCACATGCTTTGGGCTGATTTAGGGACTCTGCCAGGTCAGACATTTTTCTCTGCGGCATATGTTATAGTAGTTAAGAACGTGGTCTCGGGCACCAGACTACCTCGATTTGAACCCTGGTTCTGCCTCTAGCTTATTGGCAAGTTACTGCTCTGTGCCTTAGAGTTCTCGTTCATAAAACAATATAGTGGTTACCTCATAGGATAGTTATGAAGATTGAATGTAGAAATATACACATATAACTCTTAGATACCACCCGGGCATATAATTCTATATAAATGTTAATTGCCTAATTATTAATGACTCAACTTACAAAAATGCTTTTTCTTATCTTGAAAACATACCTCAATCCCACATTTCCCTTCCAGGTTTCATCCTTGCCTTTTTACCCTTTGCTCTTCTTTTTCTGTCTAACCTTAGATTCACCATGGTCAGGTCAGGGGTATGAGGAGAGAGGTGAAGGTTACAATGGTAGGCAGGGCCCTGCTGGGTCCAGAGCAGGATTGTGGGTGGTAGTAGACTCTGAAGAGTTGAGTCAATTGAATCTCCCACTGGGTTTTTAATTTTTTAATTTATTTTTTGGTTACAGTTGACAGTTGGTATTAGAGTAGACATATAACTGATGAAGTGATCACCCAGTAAGTCTTCCCACTGGATTTTGAGTTCTTCATTGTGTCCAGTAGACTGGTGTCCAGACCAGGAAAGCACAAAATTAGAAAATTAGGGCTCTATGAGCTTACACTAGCAGGGTGGGCTCAGCAATTTGAGTGTTGAAACGATGTTCCTCTGAGTCTGGGTGGGAGGGGTTGAGCTGTTGGGGAAGATGGAGTTGGGGGACTGGAGGTCTCAATAAGGACTTCTAACAGGGATGAGGGGACTAAGGGGCCAGCAGTCTGTGGGCAAAACTTTGAACACTGCATCATCTTTTGCTTTCCAAAGTAGGTGGCCCAGAGTGATGGGGAAGACCCTGGGGGAGGGGCAGGTGATGGGGATTCAGGGGGTATTAGGAGAGACAGGAACCCCTCTTAGCAGCTGCCCAGCCAGGCCTCTAAAATGCAGTGTCATGGAGCATCCAACACACCCGCAACTGCCTGACTTCTCCCATTCCCTTCGTGGCTAATTCAGTTTTAGCCTCCTCCCGTCTTCTACGTATTGCCTTTTCTCTGAGCATTTCCACTGGTGTGTCTTCTGCTATCAACACCTCTCCAAGTGTCATTAGTTCCCAGAGCTTTGGGTCCAGGCTACTTGTAGACTATTGATCTTTGACTCAGTATTCCATCCTGGTTTAGCCTGATTTAGCTATGTGGAATGACCACATGAAATAAGGATGGTGATGTGTGCTGAAGGCATGATTCAGTATAAGGTGGTATCACAAGTGGGGAGACCTGGAAGGGGCTCCCAATTGGGCAGCTTGTCATTAAGGCCTCCACCTGGGATCTCCAGGATGATGTGGAGGGAAACTGAGCTGTGGGGCAAACGTCCCTTGGTAAGATCAGAGTGCAACTCAGAGGATTATAAATAGGCCACAGGCTGAGGGAGGGATCGCTTGTGGTTCTGGGGCTTTTTCCTTCCTTGGCCTGTACAGTGCTCAATTGGGGCCCACAGGAGAAAATGAGGGAGGGAGCCAGAGAGAAGTGAGACCTCTGGAGGTCAGACAGCCTGGCCAGGCTAAGGAAGGAGCATAATAGTTGTGTATAATTGCTGATACTTTTTCTTTACTCTCTATCCTTAAGCCACTGTAGTATGGCTTTTGCCTCTATAGGTTTTTAGAAAAGGTCGTGCCATGGCACAAAAGGTAAGGAAGTAGAAACGGCTGAATTTGGATTGTGAATGGAAGGAGAGGTGAAAAATCACTGGAGAGATATGTAGACTACAGAGAATTTTTAATTTTATTTTTAATGAGTTGGCAGAGACT
This sequence comes from Craseonycteris thonglongyai, assembly GCA_004027555.1. NCBI lineage: Eukaryota > Metazoa > Chordata > Mammalia > Chiroptera > Craseonycteridae > Craseonycteris > Craseonycteris thonglongyai. The sequence goes on from PVKE010005863.1 coordinate 7,366, forward strand.
TGAGAATGCCTGTAGGGTGATGAAGGAAGCCAATAGGGGAAGAGATTAAAGATTAAAGAAGATTGCAGATAACTCACAGAATGAGATTCCTGAGGAGTGAAAGGGAATGGGATCCAAAAGCATGGAGGTATGGACCTCCCAAAGGGAAGAGGAAAGATGACTCCCTGTAACGGGAGAAGGAGTTGAGGATGGGTATGCATGCAAATGGGTGTGGAAGTAAAAGTGGGATGTAAGGGAATGAGAGTTCAGAAGGTTTATATCTCCTCTTGTAGCAGGAGTCCAGCTCTGCTGGAGAGAATGGAACAAGGAGGCTGGTGGGAAGGAAGTGTGAGGTGTTGCAATTAGGAGAGAGAACAAGGGGGATATAGGAAGATGACCAGGGAGGGCTAAAAGCCCAGTTGAGGCTGGTGACAGGAACGTGTAGTGTCACCTGTCAGGGTTTGTGAGCTCCCGCAGCACCTATAGGACAGGTGAGGTGAGGACTCTTCCAGACTGAGGTCAAGACAGGAATGATGGAAGATTAGTGAGGAGCCTGGCAAGAGAGAGCATGTAGTGAAGGACCAAGGAATCCAAATTGGGTTGGGAAACACGTGAAAATAGAAAGGGGCAGGAGTTGGTGGCCTGGAGGTTCCCATGAAAATGTCTGGGGTGGGGTGGGGTAGATGCAGTAGTTGGAGAACTAGGAGAGGGGATTGTAGCTGTATCAGTTTCTAGGGCTGCTGTAGCAAAGCACCACAAACTAGGAGGCTTAGAAAAACAGAAGTGTTGGAGACTCGAAGTCTGAAACCAAGGTGTCATCAGGGCCATTTTCCTCTGAAGTCTGCAAGGGAATCCTTCCTTGGTTCATCCTAGCTTCCTTTTTGCCAGCAGTCTTTGGCCTTCTTGGCTTTTAAATACATCATTCTAGTCTCCATCTTCACATCACCTTCCCTTTGTGTGTGTCTGATTCTGTGTCCAAATTTCTCCTTTTTATAAGGACACCATTCATACTGGATTAGGGTCCATCCTAATGTCCTCATTTTAACTGGATAAACCCTGTAAAGATTTTATTTACAAATAAAGTCACATTTTGAGATGCTTGGGGTTAGGACTTGAACATATCTTTTTTGGAGGGACACAATTCAACCCGTAACAGTAGCTAAAGAATGATTCAGTAGCTTTGGGAGTTTTAGGAGCTGACAGGACTTGGTTGTGGGCATGAGAGTTGGATAGCTGGGTGGCCCAGAGGAAAAGTCACTGAAGATGAGACTGAGGAATTAAGAGGCTGGGGAGGGTGGTGGTGTGTGTGCTGGGAGGTGGGAGCATCCAAGTGGGTGATGGAGTCACCCAGCATGGAATGTGCTGAGAATTCGTACACCTGCTTTAGAGGTGGCATGGATAGTGAGTTAGCCTTAAAATAAGGACTTAAGAACGCAATGTGACTAGAAGACGTATATACTTCCTATATCCAAGCAGGCACCAAGTCCTGTCAATTTTGCTCCCTAGATCTCTCTCCATTCCCACAACCTCTGTTGGTTTGTGTGCCTCATTATTTTGCAGCAGTCTCCTTACTGGTCTCCTGTGGTCTCCTCCAAACCAAGCCACTGGTGGTTCCCGTTGTTTAGAATGTTTTGCTAGATACCAGCATGGCTATCTCCCTCCCTTCTTCAAGTCTTTGCGCAACTGTCACCTCAGCAAGGCCTACTTTGACCACTCTATTTAAAATTTCTGTCAAGCACTTCTGATTTTTACTCTGCCTCCTTTTTGGCTTTTAAATATAATTTACTTCCTTAATGTTTTTGTTTACTGTCTGTCTCCTAATGGTAATGTAAGCGCTGAGTGGGCAGGAATTTTTGTTTTCTTCAGTGATGTAACCTAAGGATCTTGAACATAGTAGGTGCTTCATAAATATTTAGTGAGTGAATGAAGATTGAGCTTCCAAGTGTGGCCAAGTGGCCACACTCAGATCTATCGTTTTTGCTCCCTTAGGCTCCCCACACCCAGATTAGAGGATAAGATCCAAGTTCATTCACTGCATGGCCTTAAAAGACACCTTTGCTTAGTCTCTGTCATAGTTCATCCCATCCTTGGCTTGGTCCTCTTGTACAGTGGGCTCTGGCTATACCAATGCCTTACTCTTCCCATTAGTCATGAGATTTTCTGCCTGAGCCTTTGCTCTTCTATTCTGCTTGCTTGGAACTGGTGTTCAAAGGACACCAGTGCTGGGCTTTAGGCCTGCCATCCTCAGAGCCTACCTCCTTACTCCCTTCTGTCTGGACCACAGCCTGGAACGCAGGGATCAGTCCTGATTCTGTAGGGCATTTCCACTCCCACTTTGGTCCTTGCACTGGGAAGGTGTCTGGATGCGTTTCTGATACTGGCCACTAGGTGGCAGCATTCACAAAGGGATAGCCCATCTCTTCCCTCTGCTGAGTCTGCCGAGGTCTGTCCCCAGGAGCCTCAAAGTACAGGATAGGGCTGGGCTTGAAATTTGGCCTCCATGGGCTCAGGGACTTCTCAGTTATTCAACAAACAGCTAATTATCACCCACAATGTGACAAATAGAGTTACTGGGCTTGGAAACTCCAGCTCCATTAGGGCTGTAACAACATATATGAGAATAATTTCACTATTGTTATAGTAAATTCAGAGGCTAGGGAAATCCATTAGACTTCAGGCAAAACTTCAAAGAAGAGTAGGTGATGCCTATGTAGAATCTCCAAGAGCTAAAAGAAAAGTGGAAAGGATATTCTGGGTAAAGGCAGGCTGAGCTAAGACACAAAGGTGAGAAGAATGTGGAGATGATCACAGGAGCTTGAAGTTCAAAGCAGAGTGTGAGGAATGAAGCTCAGAGGTGAGTGGCAGCCAGACTGGAAGGGCCTAAGTGCCTAGCCAAGGAACTTGGACGTTTTCTTTAGGCTGATAGAGAGTCACTGAAGGCTTTCAGAAGGGAGTGATGTGTTATATCAGAATGGTGTTTTAGAGAGAGAGCTTTGACAGCTACAGTGTGGAAATGGATTTGGAGGCACAGGGCAGGAAGAGCAGTGAGAAGGCTGCTATAGGGATGCAGGGCGAGATGATGAAGCCAAAATTCTGGCTGGAGCAGGTCCTGCAAGCCCACAAAAGCTTTCAAGGCCTGGCACTGAAATAGTTTTCGGCCCTAGTGCCTTCTCCCACACCGTTTGAGCCACCTTAGTTCTGCTCCTTTTGGTTCTATCCTAGGTTCTCTGATTATTGTGGCTAGAACCAGACAGCTAGATCCGTTTCCAGTGTCCTAGGTCCTTCTCTGTAGATCTATCAGCCTTGAGCTCAGCATACACCCCAGCCTCTCCCAATATCAGAGAAACACCCAGATAGGAGTGTGACTGAGGAATGTCCTCCACCAGGGAGCCAGAGTGAGCATTGGTCACTCCCTGCCATGCGTCCCAACAGAGTTCACATGTGCACATCTGTGAAGGTGTGTGCATGGGTGCTTGCATGCATGCATGTGTACCATTGGCAGGGCTGATGCTAAGGGAATGGCATCCCTAGCAGGCAGAAGGGCATTGCCCAAGGAAAGGTCTGGAGGTAGGAAAGTCCAAGGGAGTGTTTGGGGAGCTGGTAGGGAATGTTGTTAGCAAGGCTTGGCAGGGACAAGTCAGGACCTGTGAGGTGAGGTCTAGAGCCATGACTGTGTACTGCTGCTAGCAGGGGGCACCACAGCCAGGTTTTGAGCAGAAATTGGAAGTCACCTTCACTCATAGTTTCATGAATATGCACAAACCTGTTGAATTATGCAGAAAGAAAGGATGTAAATGTATATGCAAATTTGGTGCTGCCCTCCCTGTTGCTATGGAAACCAAAGGATAGCAAAAGGGGCCCAAACCCCTGGGAGACTAGGTTGGAGAGACTGCAGACAAGGAGGCGCTCCTCTGTTGTCCACTTTTGCCATTGTTTTGATCTCTTTCTTTGCCTCACTCTTTTTGTCTCTCTTTGCTCCTCTCCATCTCCCTGCCTCTCTTGATTTTTCTGTCTTTGTCTCTCACTCTTTCTCCCTGTCTTCTCCATTTCTATCCTTCCCACCCCCTTTTTTTTTGTCTCCCAGTCTCTGAGTTTCTCTGTCTGTGTCTGTACATCACTGACTCCATGTCACTATTGCTTGAGACACTGTTTCTCTCTGACATGCGTCTCCCTATCTCTAGCTCTGTCTTTAATTCCATGGCTCTTACTGTTTTGCATCTCTCTTTCTTTCTCTGTGTCTGACTCTATTTTTGTGCCTGACTCTGTCTCTGGGTTTGTGTATTTTTTGGTCTCTCTCCCAGGTTCTCTTGCCTCTTTTTCACTCTGATTCTGTCTCTTTGAACCCCTATTCCAATGCTTGTCTCTGTGTGACGGGAAGGACAGGAAGCTGCACATCTGTCCTTGTCTTCACCCCTGGGCCAGCTGCCCACATGTTCATGGATTCCTACATACTCTCCCCACATAAAATCCTGTTTCATGTCTGGTCCCTGTCATAGTGTTGGCACAGGACCCCTGTGACAGGTCCAGGCTGGCTGCCAGGACACCAGGGCTGCAGTTTTAGCCTCTGCCTGCTGTGTGACCCTGCCTAGTGTGTCTCCCTCTCTGGATCTATAGTCCCAGCTCTCTCTCCTTGAAGCTGGTGAGCACCTAGAGACAATGATGTGTTAGAAACAGGGAACTGGGAGGCAAATCTTAGAGGTTCATCTACCTGGCCCACTGCCCAAGGGCTGACGTGAGGGGTCTGGCTGGGGCCCAGGTATGGGGGTGTCTGCGGCTAGTTGAGACTAATCCTGACCCCCAGGGAAGACTCCTTGCTGAGCCACAGAGTCAAGCAGCAGCCTTTGCACAGTCCACCCATGCTTCTGCCTGCTGCAGCCTCAGCCATCCAATGCCCTGTTTGGAGTCCTTTGTTCGCTTTATAGGTATAGAGTGCCTATCCTACACCATGCTCTGCCTTCACAGGTCCACAGAGATAGAGACACAATATCTGGACTTTCTGTGTCCCCCGCCTCCCCCACAAGAAAGGACTCTTTAGTCCAGGTGAAGAACACAGATTCTTCAACCCCATGGTTTTCTATCCCTGACAGCCTCAGTTGTGGGTGCAAATTATATGTGGCTGCCAAAGTCATGGATTAAGGTTAAGAGAGACTCAGATGGAGACAGAAATAGAGAGGTAGAGACAAGAGAAGCTGGATCTATGGAGGCAGTCTATACAAGGTTTGGGATGGGGTCTGGGAAGCTCAGAGCAGGACTTGGAGGGAGGGTGGGAGAGAGTGTTTTGAGGGCAGGTAAGCCGCTGTATATAGAAGTGGAGGGTTTCCCCTTTTGGTCCTGGGCTCTGGGCAGGTTGCCTTTCCTTCAGAAAGGCACTAGACATGGGGGATCTGGCTTGGGCCCAGGTGTGGGGATGGTTAAAACAGTCAGGGCAAGTTCCCCTTCTTCCACGGAACTTCCACGCCAAGCCCCCAGCTTTGCTTCCTGGCCAGAAAGGACACAGACTCAATCACTCTTCCCACCAACTGTGATTCACCCACGTTCAGGCCCAGACGTGATCTTGCTGCCAGGTATTCCATGTTTGAATTAAAAATCTCCCCAGACATCCCATTTCACCCTACCTGGGCCAGTTGTGCCAACGGGGTTTGGAGCAGGGTCAAATAGGGCTGTCTGGGGGGTTTCCGGCAGAGTCAGATGCGGGGCAAGAAAAAAGATCAGAAGGAAGATGGAGAGAGAGACAGAGACTGAGAGGCAGAGAATGATGCAGCTAGAGAGACGGGGAGAAAGTTTGTGACAAAGGGAGAGTCACAGAGACATCAGTGAGGAAAAAGCCAAAGCCTGCAGGTGGAGGGGATCTAATACTCATCAGGCCGATGCTAAACACTTGACTGGATTATCCCATTTAATTGACTCTTCACAACAGTCCTAGGAAGCAGACAACACTGTTATGATCCCATTTTACTCCTGAAGCATTTGAGTCACAGAAACCATAAATCACTTACCTGAGGCCACAAAGCTGGTGTGTGCAGCCGCTCCTCACTTAATGACCTCTCTGACTTATGGCCAGTTCTCCCTTTCTCAGTCTTTGTCTCATTCCCTCAGTCAGTATTCACTACCACACAAAGCTTCACAATCATGAAAGACTACATATTGCGTTTATAAGTGTGATGTTATGTGACATCTATTGAAAAACACATACCCACAGGCACCCTGACGTCTGCCTTTAAGCACCTCGCTTATCAACCAATCCGCTTAGTGACCTAGCTGTAGGAACAGGATTTGGTTGTTAAGTGAGTAGTGTCTGCAGTGGAATTAGGTACAGTATTTGGACCTTTCAGTCTCACTGAAGAGCCAAGGAGAGAGACAGAGGGGAGGACAGATTCTCACACCAGCACTCATGGGGAATCTGGGGATCCTGGAATCATGCAGGGGGTGGGCCTTCCCGTCAGGCCCATGACACCTGAGGCTTCCTGTCCTTTCTGTCAGAGACAAGGACTGCAACAGAGAGAGACACACAGGGAGAGAGAGGGCCCCAGAGCAGGGAGGGAGGTGGAGGGGAGCGCAAGGCCTCAGAACTCCTTGTCTGACCTTCCTCCTTCCTGCCACCTGCCGTTCAGCCTGTCCCACCCCTGCTTCAGATCCAGCCCAGCCAACACCTCCTTCTGGTGGGGCCCCGCTTGAGCCTCCTTCTTTCTTCCTGACATATTAACTGAGCACCTGCTATTTAGAGGTATCCTGCCCCACATCTCCTACCTCTCTCTTCTCTTTCACTTTTGAGATCCTTTCCAGTGTCTAACTGCAAAGCCTAGGCTAGGTTTACTGCAGGAGAGGATTCAGATGAGGATTTGGGGACACTTCGATGTGGGGGGTTAGCCTAGTATCCACGAAGGTAGTCTGAGCACAGAGAAGAGGTCCCCGAGGGCTGGCTTTGGGTGCCTTCTGGTCAGAGGCCCCTTCTAGTTGGTTTGGGGAGGAGGGTCATCCGCCCAGCTGGTGGGGGCCCAGAGAGCTAAGCTGTCAGCAGCTGGGAGGATTGGGGTGAGAAGAAAACCAGGAGCTGTCCTAGGGAGTCCACGTTATGATTTCTAATGTCTCAGCCCTGGTTTTAATTACCCCCGGCATCCGCAGGCTGGCCTGACCGCTGCAGGCTCCCAAGCTTGAGGAAGGTCAGGACTCTCCTGGGAAGGCCAGAAACCAAGTGCTCAGGGATGGAAGTCTGGGCGCAGGGGACATTTTTCATTCTCTTCCCCTGTGCCTGGCTCAGAGAGGCCCCTAGACCAAGCAGGGCTCCCAGGACAGCGACACTGGGGAAGGAGGGGCCTGTGCTCTGCTCACAGGGCCACTGACCCCACCCCACTCCTGTCTGCTCAAGCCAGGGGCTCTTTCTTGGCCTCAGCAGCCTCCTTTTTGGTCCTATGACAGCCCTGACTGCTGACAGCACACTTTCTCTGCCCTCTGTCTTTTAAGCATAGTTCCCAGGATTTCAGCTGCAATCCTGTCCTCCTCTTCCTCTCATGACACCCTCCTCCTGGTCTATCTTGTCATCTCCAAGCACCTTTATAGTTCCTAGGTCAGTGTGAGACTTTGATAAGTGCTTAGGCAACCAGCACTAGTACAGAGGGTACTGAGGGCACTGGGAGCCAGTGGACAGAGACCACACACGTCCAGCCAGCCTGCCCCCTTTCAGTTCCTGTGCTCTTTCCATCCTTGCCCCTGCTGGCCAGGATCCCACAGGCCCTTCAGCCGGACATGTGAAGCCCCAACTTTCTCTTCAGCTCCCTGAATGGCATCATGATCTCCCAGTCACTCACGCCAAAAACCTGGGACTCATCTGTACTCTTGTACACAATGTTCCCCTTCTGGGTCTGGCACACAGTAGGTGTTAATAAATGTCTGTTAAACTGAATTTAATTTAATTTTCTGTCTTGGACTTCCCCTCTGCCTCTGTCTGTTTCCCTGGGCCTGGGGATCTCTAGCCTTCTGTCTTCAAATCTCTTCATTTTTCTCTGTCTTCCAAACCACAGAAGTTGAGTCTCTAGGGGTTGAGAGCTTTTCTTCCCTCTCCCCATGGCCCGGGAGAGTGCAGGCTGGCCAGGGATGGAGCTGTTGGAGATGAAGGGAGGGAGCCAGGCTTGGGGCCACATGAGTGTTAGTGCTATTTGGAAATCCCAGCCTTGTTATCAGGGAGGCAGCTCTACTGCAGCAGGGACCCTTCCTGGCCCTGGAAGGGAACAATCCTTTGAAGACATATGTCTCCTCCATGAAGAACCGGAGGAGAGGGAGACCAGGGCCCATTGCGGTGGGGAGGAAGGGAGAAAAGGAAGGAGGGGAGAGGGGACCGACTTTGTGCTTCTGAGCAGGGAATTCGTTGCCTGCAGATTTTTGCAGCACAAAATAAAAAACTGCATCTATGATTTTGCACGTCTGTGCCCCCGTGCCCGCCTTCAAACACATCATCCCCCTAACCCCTAGTTTTTCTGTCCTTCCTTGTCCCTCTTTCCCCACCCTCTCTCTCACCATCTGCTTCTCTTTCCATACTTAACCCAGACCTCAGGATCACCCAGGGGGAGGGTCCTTGGGAGAGGAGACACTGGACTAAGTGTCCAGGGTGTCTGTTCTCTGTGTAGAGTGACATGGGGGTTCCTTCAGGGGCCGTGGGAGCAGATGGAGAAGATGACTCTGAGTGCCTCCCCCAAAGCCCTGTCCTCTCTCCTCAGCCCACAGCCCTGTCCCAGGTCAGAATGGAGGTCTCTCTCCTGTGGGTCACTGCAAACAGGTCCTCCTTGGCTGCCCCAGCCAGTCGTAGCCTTTCTCATCACCCTCTCTACTCAGCAGCCTCAAAGATCTCTCTGAAGAGCAAACCTGGTTCTGTTCCTCACCTACTTGAAGCCTTTCCAGGCCTGCGGTGGCCTTGGCTCCAAAGGCATTTCAGGGTGTGGTCTCTGAGCCACTCAAGCTGCCTCAGCCTGCCCTCTGGGCCTCTGCTTAATTCCTTATTGGATACCAAACCCTCTTTCCCATCCCCTGAGGCTGTGACCCACTCAAATAGGCTCCCTCCCCTGTGCCTGGGACTTTCCTCCCCCAGGCTGATGTTGTTCTGCTTGTTTACTTGCATCATTCATTTATTCAGCAGTTATTTAAACCTATTCAAGTGTTCGGAGCACCTGTTCTATGGCAGACGTAGCTCAAGGTGCCTGGAGACGAGGCCACAGAGCTGCCCTCACGGAGTGCACAGGCACCACACAAGTAACTAGGTAGCTAAACAGCACACTACTGTAAGGAAAGAGAATATAGCACAATGACTTAGTTTAGTCTTCTCCAGGTGGCATTTAGGCTGTGACCTCTTGCATGAGGGGGCTATGGAGTCAGACATGGACAAATTAGTCACCTATTCTGTTTAGTATCCATCTTCCCTGATCAGAATGTGAATTCCATAAGGATAGGGGGTCTTGAAAATTTTCTTTCTTTTTTTTTTTTTAGACAAAAAGTAAACAGTAAAGTGCACAAACCTTAAGGGTACAGCTCAAGTTTTGACATATGTTTGTACACTTTTGAACACAACCCCCCTCCAAAAAAAACAAAGGTAACTGCGATTTCAACTTCTATCACCATAAATGAGTTTTGCCTGTTCTTGAGATTTATATTAATATAAATGAAATCACTCAATATGTACTCTTTTGTGTCTGTTTCTTTTTTCCCAACATCTATGTCTGAGCTTTATTTGTTTTTGTTGTGTGTAGCTATAGTTGATTCTTTTCTATTGCTGTTACTACCGTATATCACAATCTGTTCATCCATTTGAGTTGTTTCCAGTTTGAGGCTATAATGAATAAAACTACTATGAATGTTCTTGAACTCTACAGTAATTTCTTTTGGGCATGTGACTATGAGTGGAATTGTGGGTCATAGAGTATATTTATGTTCAGCTTAGCAGATCCTGCCAAACAGTGTTCCAAAGTGATTGTACCAATTTACACATGCACCAATAGTGTGTGGAGTTCTAGTTGCTCCACGTCATTGATAGGGCAGGGATTTTTGTCTGTTTGATTCACTGCTGAATCCCATCACTTAGATCAATGCCTGGCATATAACTAGTGCTTAATATACATTTATTGACTGCTGTATGAATGGGGAATCAATCAGCATTCCTGGGGTCCTGCTCTGGCCCTGGCACTAACTTGCTGTGTGACTCTGGGCAGGTGACTCTCCCTCTCTGAGCTGTTTCTCCACCTATAGCACAAGAAGACCAATACTAGGGGCTTTGCCTCCCAGTGCCAGCTGGGTGCTGTGAAAGCTGGACACCTGCTCATTCATTCACTCCACTTGTATTGATTAAGTTCCTACTATGTATCAGGATAGTGAGGGTGTGATCTGTGACATGCCACTGATAGCCTCTTCCAGGTCAGCCAAAATCCAGGGTCACTGCCCATCATGTTCCCAGTTCATCTTCCTGGAGTCTTCCCCTCCTTCCTCTGTCCAGCCCTGACCCCAGGGGGAGAGGGTCTGGACCAAGCCCGTGGATGGAAAATGTGATTAATAATCAAAAAAACATCCAAGAGGAAGAGACCAGGAAAACAACTTGGGGAAGGCTCCTTGCCCAGGGGAGGGGGCCGTGTCCTGGGCCTTGGGACAGCTCCGGCCGCCCTCCCGCCGCCCTTTCTGGGAAGCTGCCACAGGAGTGGGTAATTTTAGCCAAAAGTGGGGAAAAAAAAGCCTCCCCAATTACTTATGAAAAAAGATGCCCCCCCCATGTAAATTATGCTTCCCCTGGGGGCCATCCCCTACTCTGTTACTTCCCTCCTAGTGGTCCCCCTGCTTGGTCAGGCTGGGGGGCCCTGGGGACACTGGGCTGGGGGTAGAGGAGGAATTTCAACATGAAATGTTTTGTTCATTAGAAGAACATAGGGGGAAATTCCCTTTCTGCCTGGGCCTGGGCAGCCTAGGCAGATACTCAAAATCTATTATGAAAAATCTAGTCTGGGCTGCAGAGTGGGGTGGGGGTTATATTGGTGGTGGGGGGGCGAGGGGGGGGCAGATGTTCTTACCCCTTAGATTCCTGACTTTCAGGGATTTCCTTAGCCTTGATCCTTCCTCTTTTCAGGGATTTCATTCCCAATGTCCCAGGTTGCCCTCAAACTTTCTTCTTAGTAGGAGGAACTGGAATTAGACTAGAGTTAGAACTTCCAACTAAGGAGGAAAGAGGATATCAAAGAGAAAGAGGGAAGCCGTGGATCTCTCAAATACTTTAGAATTCTGAGAAATATGTTGGAATCAGTAAGGCAGCAAGTCTGAGGAGGGTCTGGACCAGAAGTGAAAGCAGCTCTTTCTATCCGAGTGGCTTTAGAGGGCCCAGGTGATGAGGGAAGGAGTTCCAGGGAACTGGGGCAATGCCAGGCTGAATGCCTACCTTCTTCCATTATGAAGCTTCAGCCCTCTCCCATTCTCTACCTTTTAGAGGATCTTTTTTCTAGCGCCAGAGGTTGGAAGGGTCAGGGCACACCTAGGCCGAGGTCCAGATGACAGGATTCCAAAAGGGCAGGATGAGGGTGTTGTGCGTGGGTCCTAGGTGCTGTCCCAGGTCGGTGCTGGGATCTGTCTCAGGATGTGGGTGAGCTGTCCTTGCGGGGGCTGGCTGGACCCTGAGTACATATGTTACGGGGTGCTCTGGGCCCCCCCCCCCTTCCTTGTTAGGCCTACGGCTGTGTCAGGATCGGGTTTCTCGGCGCCTGGAGCCTCCGCGAGGCCGAGCTGTTCCCGGGCCTCCGCCAAGCCGCCCCAGGCGCTGGCACTGCGTGAGGAAGCAGGGGGAGGGGCGGGGAGGGGGGTGAAGGGCGTTTACGTAACTGCCTCCCTGAGCCCGCCCCCATCGCCAAACCCCAGCGTGGGACTTTGTATGATTGAGAGCGTGTGTGACTCTGCGTGTGTGCCTGTGTGACATGCGGTGTGACTGAGGACATGGCTGTTGACTGTGTCTGTGTGGGGATTGTGTATATAAGCATGTGATTCGGGGACTTGCACACTTCTGGAACCTCTAGCCCCCAGTCCCAAGCCGGGGACCCTGACTCCCAGTGTGCCATATCAAGGTTAAGTATACCTTTGGACTCTTCCAGACTGTGGGTGACTACACGATGATGTATTTGACATTCGTAGGTAAAACAGAGCCTTGTGCGAATGTTTGTAACTGGGTGGCCAAGTATGTGCCCCACAGTGGAATTTTCTGATGGTATAGCAGGTTAGAAATGCGCACTATTTCTGCAGGAGCACTGGAAAAGGTAGACTACCGGAGGTGGGGCTCTCCCTCCTTGAGGACATTAGTAGGCATGGGAAAGGGTCCTTGCTACCCAAAGGCTTGGGATGGCACAGTAGACTCCTGGGGATGAGGGGTCCAAATTTAGGTCTCCTGCCAGGGAGGGTAAGGGTGGAGCCAAAACTCCTGCCGCAGAACCCCTCTTTCATAGTGGTTATAAAACCCCAGGGACTCAAAGTCAAGGAGCACTTCTCCCATTTGCCCAAGGCCTTCAGGGTTATCACATCTGGGATCCCCATCACTTAACTTGCAGGGCACTAGGGCTCGGAACTGCAGGCGTTATCTCCTGCTGCCCCTTATGGGAAGGCTAATGGTGAAGATGGGTAAAGAATAGGATGGGGTGGCACTGGGGGGGACGGTGTCAGCGAACTGGGGTTTGGCTTAAGGACAAGGACACAATAAGAGAAAGGGGCTGGTGTAGAGCCGGGGAGGCCAGGGATAGAGTTGCCTAATAAAGCTGGAGAGACGGACAGATTCTGTAAGAGCCTTGAAGCCCGGTTTCTGAAGCCTGACTTTGCCCCCACAGCAGTGAGGTCCGGGAGGGCTCAACACGGAGATTTAGGAAGCTCAGAAGCTCGTGTGCAGATAGGACATTGAAGGCAACAGGAGCAGAAATTTACGAGGAATCTGTTGTCCCAGCTCAGCTGGGAGGGGAATTGGTTCTGGGCCAGGCGCTTTGCGGAGGGAGGGAGAGGGGGCCGCACCCTGGCTGTTCGGTAGGTGGGCGCTGCCTCTGTGCCGAAGCCACCGCCAGAAGCGGGACGTGCGTCCCCTAACGCCCGCCAGGTGTCGCTGTGGCCTAGGGGAAGCAGGCGCGGCTGTGGCCACTGGATGCTGCGCCTGCGGGAACTGCGGCTGGATCCGTGCTGGGTTCCCTCCGACGTGCGCATTTCGTCCTCGCTGATTCTTTGAAATGTCCAGCTCCAGGACCCCGGTTGCTCCGCGCAGACCCTGCCCTGGCACACGCGGTCTTAGGCACTGCCGACCGCAGCCCCCGCTTCCCCAGATGGAGATGTTGGCCCGGGGCGGAACCCCACACTGCTCTCAACCTAGCAGAAAAGCTGAGTCCCGGACGCTGGAGGATCCATGGGTCAAGTCAGCTCAGCAATGACCTGCCTATTGCGACGCCTTTCAGCCCCTCCAGAAGAGGGGCAGCTCCCCGAACACCCAGCCACGCCCAGGCCCCGTTTCGGCGCAGGATGAGGGGCAATTCCTGATTCCCAAAGATTCCGTTGCCCCCGCCCTGCTCCTTCCCGTTGCCCGCCACCTCGTTCCGGTGCCCTGGGGATCTGGAGGCTGCGGGCCCAGAAGGCAGGATAGAGGACACCCACTGTGGGTGGGGGTGGGATGGTCCCAGCTGAGAGCCACTATTTCGCTATATGTCCTTAACCCCCAGCTGGCCCTATGTGAGCCTCAGCCCCGCGGATTCCTGCCGGTTGCACTGAGGGGATTCTGAGCCCATGGAAGTGAAAGTGAAAAGCCCGGGCATTGGCGGGAAGGATTTTTTTCTGCAATGAGAGTCCCTGAGGCATTTGCTGGGAAAGGGCCCGGATGCTCTGGGTAGCCTGCTGGGGAAGGGTGTGAGGAAACAGCGAGATATTTGCTTCCCTCTCCACCCCCAGTCCCGGAGCAGCTCCCTGGAGGTGCAAGGCGCAGGGATTATGGGTCAAAGGTCAGGTGGAAAGTCCGTGGGGTGGAATTAGGGGTGGGCCACTCTTTCTCCGCCTCTGGCATTCACCCTTTCTGTTGCGCTCTCGCGTGGCCTCATAAGTTAGGTTGTTTAACCTTAATTCCCCATGTTGTAGCCAGACCGGAGGCCCGGGGACGAGTGAAGTGAGCACAACCGCCCTAAGAGGCCCAGGCTGAGAAAGCAAAGCTCGAGGGATGAACCTCCGGCTCCAAAGTTGCTCATGCTGTCCAGGCATAGAGGGCGCACCCGCCCTACCCCCTTCATCCTAGTGGAGGTTTCTCCTCAGGTGTTGGGTGGGTGGGGTGAAGAGGGAGAGGGTCGTGTACCGGTGTCACCGTCGTCTTGATGAAAGGCGAGGACTTGGGCTCCCTGCCTGGTCCATCCCGGATCAGGGCGCGGTGTGTTGTGTGCGTACCGCTGGGGTAGCAGAAATAGGGGAGGGGCGGAGTAGGTTGGTCTTTCTGCCCGAAGTGGAGCCTGGGCGCTCCGCTTACGGAGATGCCGGCGGGAGGACCCCGAGAGTTGGCCTGGGGTGTGCTGGGGTGCCAGTACGAGGCAATCAGGGCCTGAGCGTGCGGGAGTGTGCGCAGCAGGGACCTGGCCAACGCTGAGTGTGAATGAGCCACCTCAGGGGATGGGTTTGCGCCCAGCAGCCCTAGGGGAGCCAGCGGCGTGGGTGTGGGTGAGGGTGTGCTCGCCTGTCTTTGAGACCCGCGGTAGGGGGTTCACGTGAAGTGCCGGGGCCACAGCAGCCTAGAGGGCGTTCCCGAGAAAAGGCAAATGTGAGGGGGACCCGCGTGCCAGTGCGGGCGGGTGTGCCAGCAGGGGCAGGGCGCGTGTCAGCCCGAGGCTTGGTCAGGGTGAGCGTGCCTGCGCGAGCGGGCCGCGCGTGCCAGGCGCGGGAGCGTGCCAGGACGGGGGCGCGCGGGGGCCGTGGCCAGGAGGGGGTCGTGGCGCGCGGCCGCGGAGGCGCGGGGAGACGAGGGAGGGGGAGGGGAACGAGGGCGCGCGCGGCCGAGCGGGCGCCCGCGGTCACATGGGCGAAGGAAGGAGGGAGGGAACGCGCGAGGGAGGGAGGAGGATGGGGGGGTTAAAGCCGCTGAGCGCCGAGGAGCCGGTGCAGAGCGGGCGGCGGCGGCAGCGGCAGCGGCAGCGGAGGCGGCGGCTCCAGCCGGAGCGGCGCGGGGCTCGGCGGCGGGATCCGGCAGCGGTGCTACCTCCGCACTCCCTGCTTCGCTCCTTATCGGTGGCGGTCGAAGGACGAGGCACGGAGCCCCAGCGGTCCGAGGGCGCGGTGAGTTCCCCGCCGCGGACCTCGCGCGGTCGGACCCTCGGGCTGACCCACATACGCGGGGCCCTCGTGCGCGCAGTAAGAGGAAAGGACACGCGTGGGACCGCGAACGGGGAGGGTCAGGAAAGTTCACGGGAAACTTTGTCCGCAAACTCGGGGGTGGGGGCGCAGGAGAAGAGGCCCCCCGCGTCCTGGCGCGCGGGGGTTGGGCGTGGTGGTGGTAGAGGGGCCGGACGTTTGGCTTGGGGGAGGCGGCCGGGCGGGTTTGTGCTGGCGCCCCTGTTCTCCCTCGCCCCTCAGCAGCGCACGCGGGCTCTGGGAAAATTCCGGAGCTAGGGCGGGGGGTCGCAGTGACCCCCGCGCCCCGCGGCAGCATCCTTCTCCGGCAGAAATTGGACTTCAAAGCGCCCAGGGGTGTGAACTGACGCGTCTGCCAGTGTCCGTGTGTCCGTGTGAATCCCTGTGTGTGTGTGTGTGTGTGTGTGTGTGTCGGCGTGAGCCTTTCTGTGGTTTCCCCGTGAGTCCGCCTCCCCTGGATGTCTCTCCATGAAGTGGGTCTTCTCCAGTGTCTTTGTAAGTCCTCCTGTGCTGTGTGTCCGTGTGAATCTGATTGTGGTGTATCCCCATCTCTTTGTGAATATGCTCGTGTGTGTCTCCTCCAGTGCGGCTCAATGTGAGATGGCCTGGGTGTCCCTGTGTTGCTCGGAGTACTGTATCTCCCGTGCGTGGGGGCTGGGCCGCGGGGAGGTCACCAGACGGACAGCTCTCCTCGGCTCCTCTCCTCTCCCGAGCCTCTCCTGCGTCTTGCTCTCGCGCTCACTCGCTCGCTCCCTTGGCCCCCTCCCCCCTTCAGTAGCTTCAGGCGGGCAGGACTATTTCACGCCTTGTTGAAAATTCAGGATTTTCTTTCTCTTTCCGTCTAGTCTCTCTCTTTGAGAAGCGTCTGTGTGTGTGTCTGTCTGGCTGGCAGCTTGTCTGCAACACTGGGTGTGTGTCTGCATGCCTCTTTAGGAGTGTGTCTGTAATATTAGTTGTTTTGCCTGTAATACTTGCTACATTTGTGTTTGTCACTGGGGGTGTTCCTGTGGCTCCAATCACTGAGATGGTGGGAGTCTGGGTACATTTGTGCATCTATAATTTCTGTATGTCCGGGATGGGGGGTCTGAAACACTGAATGTATTTTTGTATGTCTAATTCTGGGTGTGATGGTGTACCCTTGCATGTGTGAGGATGGGGCTTGAACAATTGGATAGTCCTATGGCTGGCTTGCCTGTGTGGGTGGGTGGGGGCTGTTGTCTCAATAAATATGCCTCCCTGTCTCCACTGTCAAAACCCACACAAATCCTCTGGACTGACTGGTTCTTGAGACTCCTGCTCAGGATTGGTGACCTGGAACGAAGGTTCACATTCCATCAGGTCTAATACTCTGCCTGGGACCCTGAGCCTTCTATAAAGGCTAGGCGTTTATCACATTCAAGACTTCTCAGGGCTCTGAATTCATACTCAGATTCACACTGGGGTTCTTAAATTCCCATGGACTCCCACTCAGAATTCTAGGATAGTGAGACTCACACTCAGGTTCACACTTATGACCTACAGACCATATATCCAGCTACGTACTTCAATCCTGGGGTTTACACTCAGACTCACATTGGGGCTCGAGGCTCACACTTAGATTCACATTTTTATCCTGACTGGCTATAGACTCGCATTGAGACCTAGAGCCCATGCTCAGAATCTCACTGGGTTCCTACAGCTCACACTTGGACTTGTGCGAAGACCCTGGAGCTTACTCCATTCATACTTACATCCTAGGGCTCATATTCTGAGTCACCAGAGCCACATTAAGATTAAGGGCTAAACATAATGCAATGCATAGGTGATGTGATGTGGACCTGTACATCCGGAAACTATCTAATTGTTACCAATCAACGTCACCCCAATAAATGTAACAATTAAAAAAAAAAGGATTAAGGACTAAAAAAAACAAAAAAAGACTAGGGGCTCAGCTTGCTGGTACTTGGGGCTCACATTTGTATTCAAGGACTCAGATAGGATGCTGGGGTTCATGGACTTAGGCTCCATCTTAGAACTCACACTCAGACTCACACTCAGACTCTAGTGATCATGTGCAAAATTCTCACTTTGGAAAATCTCATGGACAAAGTCAGTAGTTTAGTGGTTACCTGAGGATAAGGGGGGAGGGGAGTGGGAGGGGAGGAAGGGCGAGCTAAATATATGGTGATGGAAAGAGTTGTATACCTAGAACGTATGTAATTTTTACTAACCATTGTAACCCTAATAATCTTAACAATTAAAAAAGGATTCTCACTTCCATCCTGGGATCAGTTAGGGACCCAGTGTTCACACTTCTCATTTACAAAGGAACCCCAGTGCTTACACTCAAACTCACATGGGGAACCTTAGCTCACATTCAGACTGCCCTTAAGATCAGGAGCTCACATTCAGACTTGCTAGGACTGTAATGCGTATACTAACTTGTGTGGGAATTCTGGGACACACATTTTAGTCCTGGGGCTTACAGATGCACATTGAGACCTAGGTTCAAATTCAAACCTATACATACTTCCATCTTAAGAGTTCACACTCCAATTGACACCCCTGGTGATTGCATTAAGCTTAGCCATCCATCCTGGGGCTTATATACTCAGGACTCACACTAGGGCCCTAGTACTCACATTCAGACTCATTGCTTACATCTTGAGGCTTTCAAATTCACATGGGGGCACCGGGTTCACACTTAGAATCACACCCAGTTACACTTCATCCTGGGGCTCACATTCAAACCCACACTAGGATTGTGGTCACATTCCCAGTGGAACTTAGAATTCAGTCAAATACACCCATGCTTTCTTTTAGTTTATATGATATATGTCAGGGCAATTGGGGTGAGGAACAGAGATTGCTACAAGATCTGTCCCCTGCAAAGGTGGGGAGGGAAGGGGTCCTATGTGGTCCTGTCCCTCAATTGTGATGTGTGCTGATGGAGAGGGTGGTAGGAAATACTGACCCAGTTAAACCTTTCTGCCTTTCCTTCCCCGAGGAGACTAGGCTCTTGGCAAGAAGGTCTGAGTAGCTTTTTGGTACAAGGTGATATGTACCTTTGGAGTCCCCCATGTGCCATGTCCAATCACATTCCCCTTAAATAGTTTTGGTCACCCTTACTGTGGTAGAGAGGTTCAGGTGTGGGGAAATAAGACTCATGTCCTTCTCCCAAAACATCTCCATCCCAGTCATCCTTAGGATGGGAGGGGTATGAGGATTACCTGGTGAGGACTTAGACCTTTGGCTCCTTTGACCCTTTCAGAGGCTTGACTCCTTAAGAGAGATGGCAGCCCCAGATCTATGACAAAAAAAGTGGTTGGACAGGAGTCTAGATTGGAACCCACCTGCTCTGCTCTGCTGTTGCTGGAGGGGAGTAGGGCCAAGTTATGTTATATCTTACAGTGTTTCCTTATCCTGTCTCCAGGAAATGCCCGGGGTTCCCCACCTCAGAAGAGCAGTAGCCCTGGGGTGTGGGAGGGGTTGTATATGGCTAGGTTTCAATGAACCCTAGGACTCCACCTGCCTTGGAGATACTACTGGGGCCTTTACATGACCCCCCCATTATGGGACCACTGGGTGGGGTGCCTGATGTGTGCTATCCCCCCATGAGAGCCCATGAAGTCAGGACCCGGCTCTCAGGCTCAGATGGTTGGGCTGTAACTGTTCCCTGTCCCTGGAGGGGACACATGCTCTCCAGCCTCCCTATGGGGGTGGGAGGCTTGGAGGCTAGGCGCCCTGCTCTCTGCCCCCCCATGGTGAGTTGAAGTGTAAATGAATTGGAAACATATGGAGCGGATTTTCTTTGAAATGCAGATGGTTGGGGGGGACCATGTGTGCCTGGTTGAGGGGTGGTCCCAGAGAGCATGGAGGCTGAAAAGAGAGAGCTGACCCTTACTTTAGACCAAGCTTATCCAACATGCCACCCGAGGGCTGGCTTTGAATGCAGCCCAACACAAATTCATCAACTTTCTTAAAACATGATGAGATGTTTTTGTGATTTTTTTCTTAAGCTCATCAGCTGTCGTTAGTGTTAGTATATTTTATGTGTGGCCCAAGACAGTTCTTCTTCCAGTGTAGCCCAGGGAGCCAAAACGTTGGATACCCCTGCTCTAGACCCACCATGGAACATCAGCTGTGTAAACTCCAGTGGCCCTGGGTGACCACACCCACTGGGCTCCTGGTTTCCTGTGGGGAGGGGCTGGGGAGGCAAGTGGTCCCTGTGGGCTGAGAGCGCTGAGGTCATCACCGCCCACCTTTGCCTCTACAGAGGGCAAAGAGAGTCCTTAAAGCACAGATCCATACTGGGTTGTGGCTGGGGTGTGTGTGTGTGTGTGTGTGTGTGTGTGTGTGTGTGTGTGTGTGTGTGTGTGTGTGTGTGTGTGTGTGTCTCCAAAGCCAGGATATCTGGGGGCAAGGGGTGGAAGGAGCAGCTGGGGTAGATAAACAGGGACAAAGTTAGACCCTGCTGCTGTGGGGAACCAGAGCTACAGCAGAAGGAAATGAAGTTAGCTCATGGTTGTGACTTCTGGTTAGCACAAGGTCCGGTCCTGGGGTTTAGGATGTATTAAACAGTCCTCAGTCCTACAGGAGGATAGGTTTTTCCAGACCTGGGTAGTCAGTATGCCCCACCGTACACTATACTTTCTCTCACAACACTCAGCAAGGTTACGTAGTAATTGCCTGTGGGCTTTATGAGATCCAGGGACTGAGTCTGCTTTGCTCCCCACAGAACCCTGCCCCTGGCACAGACCTGGTACACTAGGAGGGCAGTGTTGAGTAAATAGTATACAGTAGATACTCTGTTAACTGGAAGTCAAGCAACTGGCAAAGAAGCTGAAGAAATAATACTGCATTTATCCAGCATGGTGGCCAGTTAACTGAGAGTCTACTTACATTTTTCCGGCATCTACCAATCTATCAGGTACCGGTTAACTGAGAGCCTACTGTATCTTTTTCTCTCTCATCGGACTGAATGTTCCTCGTGAGTAGAATCACATCCCTAGCTTCCAGCACAGTGCCTGGGAGGGATTAGGTGCTCAATAAATGTTGAGGAATGAATGGTTGAGTGGGAAAGACCACAGGGAGAGGCATCTCCCTGGGGTTTGTGGCTTGAGACCCAACAGCCTCTGTTGTACACCCCATTTGGCTCAAAGGACCCCTGATTGATTGAAGGCTAGATAGACTAAAGGAAAGATTTCTCTGTACTCAAGGAAAGAGCAGAGAATAGGCAGCTTCTTCCTTGGGAAGGTCTGTACTGGGGGAGAATGGCTCAGGGCAATGACCCTGATTTTGTGGTAGAGGTCAGAGTTCACCTCTGTCCTGTCTCCAGCTTCAGAATTTTTTAGAACGTGGGAAAAATCCTTCTCTCCCCATGTGGTTGTGAGCATGCTCACATGTCCCTTGCTCTCTCCAGGTCTGGGTTTCTTGGACTCTAGCCGAGGCAATGGACCCCACCTCTGAGCCTCTGAGGCTGAGCTCTGAGGTTGTTAGCTGTTGTGGGCAGCATGGACTGTCTGTATTGGTTATTAATGGCTGTCTGGGAACACAGGATTCGGATCCTAAAAATACCCTGTCCCGCCAGAACCTAGGAGTTGCCAGTGTGGGCTGGTGTAGCAGTGGTTGCATCTTGATCTGATAGACACAGAACCAACCAGAAGAGACTGGGCGAGTGTGGGGAAACTGAGGCAGCATAGGCAGGAGATGCACTGAAGATCTTTGTTTTATGTGGAACAAAGATTGATAAAACAGGGGAAGCCGGGATGGCTCAGTGGGT
The DNA here is from genome assembly GCA_004027555.1 of Craseonycteris thonglongyai. NCBI lineage: Eukaryota > Metazoa > Chordata > Mammalia > Chiroptera > Craseonycteridae > Craseonycteris > Craseonycteris thonglongyai. Next base: position 28,466 of record PVKE010005863.1, read on the forward strand.
TAGGCGCTCACTTTGCAGTGCCGGGGACCGAGGATCGAATCCCGGCCCCGGCCCTGGCCAGTGCGGACCCATATGCTGAACTGGGGAGTGCCCCCAGTTCAGTTCTCACCGGGGTGAGACCCCGGCCCAGTTCCTGCCCTGTGCAGCCCCGCGCCCACCTGTGGAATGAAACTATGTGGAAAAACTGATGATGTGTAACTATGGAGACTGTTCTGGGCCCTCCCCCTTCTCTCTGTCTCTGACTCTGTATCTCTCTGTCAAAAACAATAAATAAATCTTAAAAAAAAAAAAAAGATTGATAAAACTAGATGTGCCAGTTAGTTGAATTATGGCAGCATTTAGAGGAACGTCTTATCCTACACTGCAGAGAATTTCCTCAGAGATGTATCAGGAGATACGTGTGATATCAGACATAAAAATCAAGTAGCCAGTAGTAACCATATCAAGTCTAGCTTCAGGATGTTCCAAAATAAGTGCATGGTGAAGAAAAATCTCCAAGTAGCCTTTCCTGAGCCACTGCCCCCATCCCTACCTCCCAGAGCCCTTCCTTGCAGCCCAGGTCCCAATGAGGAGGTACTTGCAAACCCACCTTTCTAGGTCCCCTCCTCACCTCTCTAGCTCCTCTCCCCAGGAGAATGGAGCTGCATAGCGGTCCCACAAAGGTAAGAGCCTAGCTTCTGAGGGCAGATACTGTGTGACCTTGGCCTGTGAACTGACCTTTCTGGGCCCCTTCGTGAAATCACAGGATTGGGGGGCTGGGCCCTTGCCCAGGCTGGGAGAGAAGGCGGTTTTGGCACCCATCCAGGCCCCTGACGTCAATGACTCTCCAAATAATGGAATCAATATTGGGTGGGGGGTGGGGGGCAAGCGTGAACCAGGCCCCAACGATTAGAAACAGATCAGCACTAACCCGCAGCTGATTCTGATAGAGCTGCCTTGGAGAGCCAGGGTGGGAGGCCTGGAAGGAGGTGGGCTGGGGCGGGGGGCTCAGGAATGGGATAGGAAGCCACCAAGTGTCCAGAGCATGAGGGTACACAAGTGGGCAGAGACTCAGGGGCTGCCCGGGTTGGAACGATGGGATGGGGAACCCGGTCCCTTCCTCCTTGGAGCCACTGGGTTTTGAGGCTAGGGGGAGTTTGTGAATGGAGACTTCTTTGAGCCAGTGAGTGATAAAGAATGGGTAAGGGGAGTTCAGATTCATCTCTACATCCTACACCCGGCCCCCTAAACTGTATTGTGTTAGGGGTCATAGGTTATGCCCAAGATAGAGAAAGAGTTCTGAGTGAGATCCAAGGGAGCTTTTGCTTGAAGGCAGAGGGCATTAATCCAAGATAGAGAGATGGGTATTCCCCCTCAGATTGGGTGCCTGGCCTCCTCCATCAGCTCATGTTCTCTCAGCCTTGTAGAAGGCAGCAAGTGAGGATGAAGGGGGCCGTGGGATCCATGGGGGGCTGGCCTGGCAGCAGCTGACAAAAAACAGGAAGAAGGGCTGGGGGGAGCGGCTGTAATTATGGGACATTTATTATTAATCAGATGAAATTGCTGGAAGCAGCTGGTGTAATCCTGTGTAGTGATACAGACTCTGCATGCCCCCCCCCACAAAGTGCACACGTGTTGCATTCGCGCACACACTCACACACATGCATACACACAAACCTAAGCCTTGTTTGCTTTCCTAGTTTTTTTTCCTGTGGAAGTTGGATGGCTCTATGAGTATATGTCTCCGTGCCTCTGTAAGTTGCTGTGTATCTGTCTATTTATTCATGTCAGCCTATACCTTCCTCTCCTCTATTGTCTTCCACCCCCTCTCTGTCATTCTTTGCCTTGATGTGTGTCTCTGTGACTCTGTCTTCTACTCTGCCTCTCTCTCCTTGGCATGTCTGTATCTGTTACCACCAGCCAGTCTGTCTCTCACACCTGTTTTACTTTCTGGCCATCTCTCCCTGGTTGGTGGTATCTCTGCATCTCTGGGCAGAGTTGGATGACATGGAGTCCCTTTCTCATAGGTATGTGTTTAGGAACCTGATCATGTGTGCTTTTGGGACCTGTTTTTTGAGGAAGAGGGGCATTTAGACCTTGAGGATCTCCTGGGGTCTTTTACAAGGTGAGAGCCCTGTTAAGTGACTGGAGCCCATAGAAGCAACAGTGGCTTTGAAGATAGTTCTGAGTACAACCCCAACTCCCTTGCCAGCTACCAGTTGTGTGACTTAGGGCAAGGTGCTTTTGTTCTCTGAGCCTCAATTTCCTCATCTGTAAATTATAAACAGGATTATCTCCAAAGGTTATAATGATGATTCAGGCAAAAATGTATGATAAGTACTTATCATGGTGTCTGGTTCATCAAAGACCCTGAACAAGTATTAGCCATTACATATTATTACCATAGACTCCCTGTTAACCAGAATGAAGCAGTTGGCACTCTCAAGCAACTGACAAAAATTGAAGAAATAGTACATTTATCCACCCTCTACTACTGATCCCCCTGGGGGCTGGTTAACTGAGCGTCCACTGTATTGGAAAGGCACTGTGCAGGTGAGAGAGATCTGCAGAGGCAAACTAGTGTAGCAGACAGGCTTTGGAACTAAGACTCAAATCCATGCTCTGGAACTGATCAGCTATGTGGTCTTGGGCAAGTTACTTAACCTTCCTGAATATCAGTTTTGTTTTGTTTTCCCAACTGTCAAATGTGAATTGTACTAGAACCTATCCCATGGAGAAGTCATGAGGATTAAGTGAGATAATACATATAAAGTGCCTAGCACAGTTCCTGGCACATAACAGATGCTCAAGAAATCAGAGTGGTGATGAGAGAGAGGAAAAGGATGGTAAGACGGGGGTTATCTGTGCCCTTCCATTAGCCACGTGTCTCTATATGACTAGGCATGTGAGAATGTGTGTGATATGGAGGTACTTGTATCTGGGGACTGATTGTGTGGGTATTTTGGGTTGTTTGTGTGTGTATACAGTGTGTATTTGTATGTGGTGTCAGGCCATTGGCTTCTGGCTTCCCTTTCTCCCTGTGGTTCAGAACCTGAAGTCATCAAGGGGTGCCAGATGGAGTATGGACTATCCCCAACTTTTCCTCTTCTAGATGCTTCTCTGCTATCTGCCTCAGTCTTCCCTTCTTACAGTGGGGTTGTGAGACTGAGTTGGACTAAGACCTGTGGCTCCTCTGTGACCTCTGACTTGTGCCCTTTGCCCTCCTAGAATTCAGCCTTGTCACATCATCCCCCCACTCCCCCGCCTGGGTTCTGGACGTCTCAGGAAGAGTTTGGTCTGGAAGAGGAAGAGGACATTGATGTGCTCAGTGCACAGCCAGTGGTGAAGAGGTATGTGCTGGGGACCCAAGCTCTGCAGTTCAGTCTTAGGGTATCAGGCAGATTCGGTGGGTGGAGCGGTAGGTCTGGGAACATGAGTGAAGGAAGGAGAGTGCCTCAGATCCCTTCCTTCTCTCCCCTCACCCCCTTTCTGTCCTTCCTCTTGAGGCTTCTCATGCTCTCATGGCAGGCCCTTAAAGGGGAAGAGTCTTACTTATAGTCACACAGACAAGGGCAAAGTCAGGTAAGAAAACTGGGTTCTGCATGAGGGGGCTGAATCCTGGATGTGAGAATATGTTTCTGTCTCATTGTCAGGCTCCCTTTCTGTCCCCAGTGTCTCTCTGGCTTAATTGGGGAAGCAGCTGAGTTTGGAGGAGATGAAATTTATTGTGTGTGTGTGTGGGGGGGCGGGGATCAGAAAGTCCAAAATCTTCTGGGGCCAGCGTTGGGCTGGGTCTGACTCTCCCCGCCTTTCATTCAGGGTAGGCAAGGCCCCTGGATTGGCAGCCCGGGGGTGGGGCTGTCCAAGGAATTGAGGCGCTGGAGCGGAACGGAAGGGCCTATTGTCCAAAACCCGCCAGAGGCCCACAAAGGCCGGCTGGGCTTTTCATCTCAGCTCCCAAACAGACTGGCCATTTTCCTGGCCCTGGGAGTAGGGGGGACTGACCCTTCAGAACTAGGACTGGGGTGTTGTTCAGGGTAGGGTGGGGGTATCGCAGGCTGACACAAGGTCATAAAAGAGACTTAAAATGGAGCTGGGATTTTGAAGAGGAGGAAGGGAAGCTCCAGAGGGCTTTAGAGAGTTAAGCTTCCATCTCCGTTCCCAGAGGACCAAAGGACATAGAGTGGGGTATCTGATAGAAGTTCAGATTTACACAATAATAGGCAATAAATATTTATAGGGGGCACACCTGGGAGGAGTCTGATGGCTAGTTGGGAAAGTGAGCTACTGAGCTGTGAGGACACAGAATCCTCTCCCCAAACTGGGAACACCTTAGGGAGCTGGAACAGGCTGGAGAGGAGCAAGCTAGTGGTCAAAGAAGAGAATGGGCTCCCTGCAGCAGTAGGGACTGAGGCCAGACAGCAGGAAGGACTTCCTGCCAATGAACAGTAGCTCAGATGCCCTGACCCTGTCCCCAGGGATCCCAGAGGATTGCAGAGAGCAGGGGAGCTGGAGAACACCCCCAGGGGTTAAGGCTGAGGCAGCTTCTGTGGAGGCTGAGGAGGAGACTGCAGGGAGGACTTGGCAGTTCTGTCCACCCTCCCCCAGCAGCACCTCCACTTTAAAAACAGCTTTTTAATTTAACAAAGTGGATGAAAAACTGTTTTTGGAAATGAAAGGTATCTGCTGTCTCCCAGGCTAGCACTCAGCCCTTGCAGAGAGCCTCTCTGGGTTTCTCTCCCGCTGCCAGTGGCTCCTTTCCTCTCTCTGTGTCACTGTCTCTCTTATTTATTTGTTTCTGCTCATAGGCACCCCAGTTTCCCCTTGGCCTCCCTCCCCATTTCAGTCTCTGTGGGAGTCTCATCCTCTGTCTCTTTATCTCCTGCTGTCTCTCCTCTCCCAGTCTCTCTTCTGGGCTTGTCTCTCTCTTGATTTGTCTCTGTCTCCCAGCCTGTCTCAATCTCTGTCTCCCTTCCCCCTTTCCTTTCTCCCCCCAACCCCTGTTCTAAATGGGTCTATTTAAAACACCCAACGCTGCCAAGTCAGAAAAGCGTCTCCTGATAAAGAGCATTAGGCAGAGGGAGGGAGGAGGGAAGAGGAGGGAGCAGCGGGCGGACGGATTGATCCAAGCCTGTAACCCCATTAATCAGGCATCATGGATCCCCCTCCCTCCCCCCAGCTTCAGCCCCTTCAGAGCTAAAAGCCCCTGAAATATTTATCACCCCTCCCCCATGGGGCGAAGGAGGGTGTGTGGCCCTTGGTGTGAGCATCCCGAGCCCCCACCAGTGTGTATTGCACATATGTGCATGTGCTCATTTCTGCATGTATGGGTGTGCACACCTCATGGGCCCAGGGTCCAGCTGCTGTCTTGACGCCCCCCCCCCCCCCACACACCATCTGAGCAGCCTGCTCCCCTGCACAGCCCCCGAGGAACACAAGACTCTGGCTAGGCTCTTGCCCTTCCTGTAGGGTCTTCATGCCTCCCCCACCAAAGTGCAATACCTGGAGGACTTAGTGACATTGCACTGTCATTCTCAGAAGGTGAGCAGGGGTGCAATGTCCAGATGCCCCCAAATTTCCAGTGCAAGAAGTGACTTGAGGAATAGCGTTGGGGACTCCATGCTTCTAAAAGTGCACAAAGGTAACTTGGAAGGCTGCCTGAAGTTCTTCCTTTAACCTCAGAGAGCAGGAATATGACCTAGGGGTGGATTGGGGACCTCCCATTACCCTCAGAAATGCAGGAAGGTGACCTGAGTGGGGGTTCCATCACCCCTAGAGAGTAAGAAGGTCACCACTCTCTGGGGGTGATTGGGACCGAGTGACACATGTCATGGCTTACTGATCCCCTTGGCAGCAGAGGTCAGCTCTGAGACAGGCAGGGATCGGTCCGAATTGGCCTGAGGCACCTTTGCCCTTGGCAGGGTTAGGGAGGCTCCGGCCGCCCCTGGGTGTGAAGAGCACCCCAGCCCCCCACCCCCGGCCTAAAGCCCGGAGGGTCCCTTCCCTTTCCCCTCCCCCTGCATCAAGTGCCACATCTCCTGACTCAAACAATTAGATTCAAAGGATGACCTCACTGCCTGCCGTCCCTCACTAGCTCCCTCCGTTCACTCAGCTCGCTCCTTCGCTCGCGGCGCGCCCCTTCCTCCCTTCCTCCCGGCCCGCTCGCCGCCTCGCTCGCCCCGCTCGCAGCTCTCCCGGCCCCTCGCCCGCCAGCTCGCCTGCTGGACTTTCCGGGGAGGCCCCCACGCTCCTGCCTCCCGGGCCGGCCCAGGTTGCTCCGGCCCCAGCCCGGATCCCTGGGGGCCCGATGCTCGCGGGCGGCCAGGTTGACCCACTGAGCGCCGGAGGCACCGACGGGGCGCCTGCGCGGGGACCCAGGTCAGTGGCGGCGCGGCGCAGGGCCGCAGAACTTGTCACCCCCGCGGCCGCGGCCACCGCCGCCGCGCGCCCTTCGCGCTCCTTTTTCGGCCCCCACCCCCCACGGCTGCTAGGCGTGCTCCCCCTGCCAAGCTGTCTCTCTTCTCTTTCTTCCCCCCACACCCCCCTGCCTCTGCAGCCGGTGGGAGGGACTGGGACTTCCTGAGGTCCCAGGGATGGGGCCGGGGCCCATTGGCTGCAACCGGACCAGGCCTCTGAGAGAGGAGAGGGCTCTGACTGTGTCCATAGGCCTGGGGGAGGGGACTACCACCTGGGTGGGAAGGGGGCTACTGAGAGAGAGGCCCAGGGTGTGGGGTGACATCTAGACAGAGAGGATGAGCTTCTTTTCTCACATCCTGTGGGCCTCTTGCCTGGCTTCATATGTCCCCACCTCCTAACTAACTTTAGTCTCCACCGCCTGGTTTCATTTGGCTCCCACAGCCCATGTTCTTTTGGGCCCTGTCACCTGGTTTTCCTGCTGCCTGATGTCTTTTGTTCCCATTGCCTGCTTTCTACAAGTCGCTATCACCTGGCTCTATGGCATTGCCCTATCTGGTTTCCTTAGGTCCTACTGCCTGGTGTTTGCTCTCCGCCTGACTTCCATGGAGCCCTATCAGGCAGGTTCCCTTTAGGCTGGGGCACCAGGGCCTAAGCTGTACCTGGAATGGCAAGTGGCGAGGATGTCAACAGCTTTGCCAATTGTTCTCTGGTTGAGGCCTGGCTAGCACTTGGATTTCATTCTGTCTGGACAGTGCCAGGGTGTCCTCCCCTGTGATGGGGGGTGGGGCTGCAGGGTCCAAGGACACTTTAGGATTCTTGTCCTCAGTGGTTAGTTAGGGGTGTACCAGCTTGGTCAGTGCCAGCCCCATCTCTCTTTGGGCCTGGCAGTGGTGACAGGGCCTGGCAGGTGCTGGGGGTTGAGGTTGAGCCCCATCTCTTTCCCTTTTCCTCCCCTCCTGCAGCCAGGCCTGACATTTGGGGTGTCCTATAGACAGGTACCTGAGATCACACAGCAGGTAGCGAGGTTGAAAGCTGCTGCTGATCCTCATCCCACAGAAGATGGGGTGGGGAGGGGAGGCAGTTGGGGGTTGGTGAGCAAGCTGGTTTCTAGGGTTTTCTGGCTCCTGCTGCTACCAGTGCCACCCATTTCCACTCAGGGCATTTTCACCCCTCCTGTCTGGCCTGGATCTCCCCACATTCCTGAATGTTGATGAAAGCAGAATTAGGGGAGGAAATAACTAGGAAATAATTGTCTATTTCCTCATGTTTTAAGGACCTTTTCCTTCCTGCCTTAGGCCACCCTAAGCTTTACCTGCCCCCCCCCCCACACACACACACACTGCTGGGTGTAGGGCGTGAGAAGCTGAGGGTGAATCAGGGGCTCTGAGTTTTTGGAGGTATGATGGGATCTGTGGGGAAGGTGGACTGTTCTGAGTATGTGATGGTCTCCATATGTGAGACCATCACTGTTCTGATTGAGCATGTGTGAGTTTGTGTGTGTGACCGTAATGTGTGTGTGCATGCACACCAGCATGTGCAAGGCTGTGGCAGCGGGTGTCCATGTGGGAGGTCGTGATGTGTGGCTGTGATGGTACACTCTGAATGCCAGTGTCTGCGAGAGGTTCCTGGGTGTGTCTGTAAAGCTCTGGTTGTGTGTATGTGGAAGTGGGGGCTTTGGGGAGCTCTGCCGGGTGGTCGTGAGAACTCAAGTGTGTGCTATGACACCAGGTGAAGTGAGCACGGGTGCTGTGTGACCTTCGATCACTGGTGTGTGTGAGCATGTGAGCACGCGTACTCATGACTGTTTACCCATCAGGAACAGATTGCTCTGGCTTCCCCACTGTGAGGAAGGGAGGAATGGGGAGGAAGGATGGCTTGCTTTTGGCCAGCAGACCAGAGCTTCCTCAGAAGTGTGTGCAGTGTGAGTACATGGTAGGGGGCAGGGAGAATAGGACACTTACACGAAGACAGTTGAAGTTTCTGTTCTCCCCCTCAGCTCTGGTTCTGTCAGAAAGACCGTCTTCAGTTCTTTTTGTTACAGATCAATGCTTCACATGCACTGCCTTCCTAGCCTGTGTGTGTGTACACATATACATAAGCTTGCAAGCTTAGGCCTCAGTGTATGTATTTGAGGGTGTGTCTGCACCATAGCAGTGATGGGGCCAGGGGTGGGGTGCAGTGGGAGATGCTGCAGCAAATAGGTCTTTTTGCTTGAAGTCTGGAAAGCTATTCTGTCCATCCTTCTGTCTCCGTGGAAGGCCCTGCGCCTCCTTCCTGCCCCTGCCTTATCTGCTGTGAGCCCTCTCCCCATCAGCGAAGGAAGTCTCAGTCAACCCTCTTGCTCTGCCCATCCCCCACCTTACATGGAGTTCTTCCAGCTTTCTAACCTGCTGCAGCATTCTGTCCCTCCACGAGGAGCAGCCTCTACGTTCTGCAGACTTAACTAGACTGTCATGGGGGCCTTTTCTGAGTAGAGGGTCCTCGTTGTTCTTCTAGAAGCCAGAAACGGCTCTGGACTGGGGTTTTAGGGGATGGGCTATGTGTTGCCTGTGCCTCAGGTTCTGTGAGGCTATTGAGAGCTCATGTGCCCAAAGGGACAATAGGAACTTATCTGCCCCTCTCTGCTCCTCATTTGAGAGACAGGGGGCTGGACCAGATGACTTTTGAAGGAGAAAGTCCAGACCATTTGCTCTTAGAGTGTTGCTCAAGCACAGGCCTCTATATACAAGGGCTGTCTGGAAAAAATCCAGCCATCAATGCTGCTCTTTTTCATATCACAAGTCTGGATACTTTCTGGACAGCCCTTGTATGTGCATATACAAGCCCATGCCCAGGTTACCAGGCAGCACCCCTCCAGAGTGGGGCTCTGTACATGGACATGGGCTGCTGGGATTCAGGCTCCCACCTCCCCAGGACACCTCTCAGCTGTCCATCCAGGCGCATCATGGGAGAGCCCCCGGCTCCCCCCACAACACGCCTGCGCACACACGTGCAACAGGGCACGCACATGCTGATCTCAGGGTCCCCACAGCGCAAGAGGCTGGGGGTGGGGGGTTTGAACACTCAGAGTCCAGGCTGCTGCCAAAATCCATCGGAATCCTGTCCCCCCCAGGCCCCCACCTCCGGCTGCAGAGGTCACAACAGCAGGTGCGGATACCCACCCCCTCCAACTCACTCACATTGGGCTGCCTTTTCCACGACCTCAGCCAGCGGCTAGAGCTGGGGGACAGACCGCTCTCCCTACCTCCCCCTTGGCCCACACTGGTGCTCAGCTTCTGCTGCCCTCTTCTATGGTAGGGAAGAGGGGCCTGTGTTTGGATGGGGGGTTCCTTTCCCCTGAGCACTAGGGCTTACTCTTGGAGTGGGTGGCATTGTGGTAGCCCAGGAAGAGATGAGGCTTGAATCTTGAACCCAGGCATGGTTTCTAAGTCCTATGCCCTGTGAGGCAGGTACATGGAGAGCTGAGAGGAGGGTCAGGTCTGGATTCAAAAAGAAAGGAGAAAGCCAGAGATAAGAGACTCAAAGACAGAAAGGAGAGACACCACTGGGAGTGGGAGCTGCCCACCACCCCCTGGCCAGCCTCCCCAGCCATCTCAGCCCAAGAGCTAGCCCTTGACCTGTCCTGCCCCCTCCCCTGTGGGGGGCCTGCCGGGCCAGCTGCCAGGGGCCAGGCCTCCCTCCTCAGACTGTCCCCCCACCCCCACCCCAGCCTCTGGACTGCTCAGGCCTCTGCCCCCGCCCCCACCGCCCACACTGTCCAGGCTGCCTAGGCCTGGTGGGATCTGGGGGCCTCCAGCCCTCAGCCCCTCCTCCCCACTCCTGGAGCTTCCCGCCAGCCCTGACTGTCTCTCCCAGGCTCCCCCTCAGCAGTGCTGTTCCTCACTGCCTACCACATCCTGATCCCTGTCTCCCCCTGCTCCTGTTTTCTCTCCACATCCAGTGTAGGTGTCTCTCTTCCTCACTCCACCCTAATTCCTCTGTGGGTCCCAGGCCTCCAGAGTTCCTCAGCCGTTGGTTCAGTTCATGCTGAGTCCTGTCCTGTGTTATTGCCTCATTCCCAGGACAGGCGCTCCAGGGCTGCTGTGGGGAGAGGGAAGGGCAGGAGGTCCCAGGACGGAACCTTTTCCCTCATGCAGGGGAATTCTGGAGTATGGGGTCACCAAGGGGGACAGGAGGCTGTGGTAATGTCACCCTGGCCCTGCTGTGGGCCATTTGTCCATCAGGTGAATGTTTCTGACCTCTCCCAGCCCGGAGCCGTGCCGGAGTCCAGGCCAGCGACCTTCATCGGCCTCAATTTCTTGGAGGCACCACATGGAACCTCTTTTCTCAATCATTGTCCAGGCCAGATTGAGCCTGCCTGACGCTCAGCACACCCATGCCAACCACACCCTAAAGCTCCAAACACACTACAGCACATCAACACACACACGAGCTGGGCCACTGCCTGGTGCTGAGACCCTCCTGTGCCCACCCTGACTGGCTGCGGCATGGACTCCTCAGGGTTGGACATACATAATAACCTAAACTGCTGTCTGCTTCTGCAGGGATGAATTGGGGCTCCCCAAAAGTTCCACTTCCCCCTCCTCAGGTTCTGCCTTCAGCTGGGCAGGGGCTGAGGGTTGGGGTGCAGGACCTGGCTGGGGCTGGCAAGAAGGGTGTTGGGCCATGGTTCCTAAGCCAGACTCAGAACCTGGGTAACCCCGGTACCTGACCTGGAGCCTGTCACTGTATCTGCCAGTCTCAGTGCTGGTGACTCTGCCTCTATGTGCCAGTATTGCGGAAGGTGTTGCATTACTCTGTGTGGCTGTCCATGTTACTGAGTCTGTCAACATCCCTGTGTGACTGCGGATGTTGTTGTCATTGTTACTCTATGTCACTGTCCATCTCATTGCATGTTTGATTTTGAGATTACTATTACTGTGACTGTGACCATGTCAACAGGTGCCATTGACCTGTTGGTTGGTGTCGTTGTTTGTGACTATCACTCACTACATCATTGTCACTGTAATGACTGTCAACACCTCTGTGTGTCATTGTCAACTATGTTATTTATACTGGGTGTTGTTATCACTATGCAATGGTGTCTTTGTGTCACAGTGGGACAGTGACAGTAAGTTGGGGGCCCAGGATTTGTCTCCTTTGTGTCACCTGTGTGTGTATATAATGATGACACTCTGGGGTTCTGTGTCAGGAGGGGTGCTGGGCTCCTTATGTTGACAAGGGGTTTGGGTTGCTGGGCACTGGATTCCTTTCATGCCAGCAACATGCCTTCTGTTCTCTGCTCGTTCTGGGGCTGGGCTAGAGGCCATGCTGGCCCCTGGAGGGACCTACAGGGAGCTTGGAGCAGTTTGAGTGGCCCTATCTGGGGCTTTGTGGGATTTATCCTCCAGATCTATCCCTCAGACATTGGGTGTGGACTTGGAAGATTCCTGGAAAGGATGCTCTTTGCCCTGGGATGGGTGGCCTGAGGCAGAGCTAGGGCAGGGTGGAGGTAGCTTAGATGCCTCTGGCCTCAGCTTCCCTACCTGGGAATGGGCCCAGCAGGATTCTAAGGGAAGGGGGAAGTGAAATTGGCCTGAGGATTTCTGGATTTGTGGATGGAGTGGAGTTTTAGCGCACCTGTATCCCCTGGGGGCTGAACTCCTGAGTCCCCATAGACCCCAGGAAGGCCCTGTTCTTCCTGTCTCACGTTGGCCAGCACCTCTGCACTGACACCATCCCTCACACTGGAGGAACTGTGTGGCTTAGAGATGCTCTAGGGTGGGCACAGGGACCCTGCCAGTGTCTCTGTCATTCTCTCTAGGTCTGTGTCTCCTTCTGCCTTTGAATCTCTGCCTGTCATCTATGGTCCCCACCTCTCTTCCTGCATCTCTTCCATTTCTCGCTGTTTTGGTCTCTTGTCCCTCTGGGGGTCTGCTCATGGCTTTCCCTCTCTTCCTGCCTCACTGTTCTCCCCTCCCTGGGCCTCTCTCTTTTCTGGGTGCCCCCAACCATGCAGCGTCTGTCTTGGTGCCCCATCCCCCACTCTCTGCAGCGCTCGCTCTCAGCAGCGCCCGTCTCCCATGGCTGCAGCCCCGTTGGCCCAGGGCCCGGCCCTTACAGTAACTCATCGGGCTGATGGAGGCGACTTTGATGAAGAAGCCACCCCTCCCCCGCGGGGGCCTGTGTGTGTGTATGTGGTGTTTGCTTGCTTGCTTGTATGCATGTACACCCGTGCCAGGCCATCTTGTCCTTGCTGCCTGCTGCAACTGGGACCAGGAAGGAGCTGGGAGCAGAGGGCCACCTGGTCCCTCTTCTCTCATCCTGTGATCTAACCCCTATCCACTTCACCTGCCCAGCCACCTCCCTGTGCCCAGGTTCCTGCTCCAATGTGGTGGGCAGTGGGTGGCACTGAGGTGGAGTGATTTCCTGGCTGTGAGAAGTCAGGCTGTGAGGAGAAAGACAAGGGCAGATGGCAGGGATGGTGGGGGAGGGTCTGAGGGCTACCTGCAAGGGTAGAGGTGGGGAACTAGCTTTTTTGTCTCTTTCTCATTCTCTAGCACAAGCTCTAAATTCAGACAATCCTGGGTTTGTTTCCTGGCTCCACTACTGGCTGACTATGACTTTGGCCGTTGTCTTAACCACCTAGGCCTGAGAAGTAGCTGAAAATGGGAGAGTAGTTGAGCGTCAGGAGCCAGCCCAAGGGGTAGCTAAGGCTCCCAGAGTCAACTGGTGTGGGAGGGGTAGCCAAGCCACATGGGGCTGAGAGAGAAGAGCTGTGCCAGGGAGGGGCGATCAGACCACCTGCAGCTGTGGCTGAAGGAAAACCAGGAGCAGATCGGGGTCTGGGGTGGCGGACTTGCTTGTGTAGCAATCAGCAGGAAGGGGCCCCCTCCCATAAAGAGCCCCTGGAAGTCAGATTCTCCCCCAACTCCCCCAGCCACTGCTGCAGGCTGACACCCACGTTTGTCTCCCTTGCTCTAGCTCCGTCCACAGTGTCTCTGGCAGCTTCTCTGGCAGTATTTCTGGCGGTGTCTCTGGCTGTGTCTGGCGGTGTGTCCGATTGTGTGTCTGAGTGTCCCTGGCAGTGTTTGTAGTTGTGTGGACACTTCCTGACTGAGCATCTGGCTGTGTGTCTGGCTCACTAACTGTTTTTCTAGGTGTATGCCTATTTGTGTCTATCAGTTTCTCTGCTTGTGTGTCAGCAGTTTCTCTGGCACGGTTTCCAACAGTATCTCTGGCTCCCTGGCTATGTCACTGATGGTTTCTCTGCTTGTGCTTCTTGCACTTTCTCTGGTGCTTTGTCTTTTTGCATCTGGCTGAGTCTTTTAACAGTGGTTCTGGTGGGTCCTTTGGTTGTGTATCAGCTATTCTCTGACCATGTCTCTGGCTGGTTATCTTGTTATTTCTACCTATTTCTCTGGCCTTTCATAATCTCCCAATATATCTCCTAACTGTGTGGAGCTGTTTCTTTGGGGTTCTGTTTGGCTGTTTTAGGCAGTGTCTCTGGCCAGTGTCTTTGCTCTGTGTCTGGCTGTACCTCTGACAGTGGCTCTGGTTGAATGTCTAACAGTGTTCCTCTCTGGATCTCCACTTCTGTCTGATTGGCAGTCCATCCCCCCATCTCTTTACACTGGGGTAGGGAGAATAACATTTGGAGCCTTTTTTGCAGGAGATAGTTATTTCCCTGCCCTCAGGTATAAGTGTGTCCTGAGTGGGATGGGGGAGGGGACAATTGGACTCATTCTAGGAAGCAGGACAGCATGTAGGGCACATTTGGACTCATCCTGGCTTCTGGGGACATGTCTTGAGTGTGCTCTATGTACCCAAATGGGTGTGTGTAGACACTGATGCACATCTGCTGGGTTGGGAGCCCCAGTCCAGGCTCCTGGGGCACATGGCTGGGGTGAAGGATGGGCTGGGTCTCTCCAAGGACTTATGTGTGAAAATTCCTCATTCTTTTGACCATCAGTACACACAAAGCAAAAGCCACATCTGACCTGGTCACAATGTACCACTGCCTTGGTACCCTGCGGCTCCAAACCTCCCAGTGGCAAAGCTCACTGTAAGGGGTTCCTGAGCATTCAGGTATGGCACTCTCTCCCCAGGAAAAGGGCACAGGCCTTCCATCCAAGGCAATTTGGAGAAATATAGACCTCCAACTAAGTTAAAACATTACCCTTTCGGGGAAGCCGGGATGGCTCAGTGGGTTAAGCGCTCACTTTGCAGCCCTGGGGACCAAATATCGAATCCCGGCCCCGGCCCGTGTAGACCCATGTGCTGAACTGGAGAGTGCCCCCAGTTCAGTTCTCACCGGGGTGAGACCCCGGCCCAGTTCCTGCCCTGTGCAGCCCTGCCCACCTGTGGAATGAAACTATGTGGAAAAACCAATGATGTGCAACTATGGAGACTGTTCTGGGCCCTCCCTCTTCTCTCTGTCTCTGTCTCTCTCTCTCTGTCAAAAACAATAAAAATAAATCTTTAAAAAAAAACATTACCCTTTCAGTTTGCAATGTTTATAGCTAATTAGTCAACCTCACCAGTAAAGTTGTTTTGTTTAGTTTTTTGTTTTTTTTTTAAATAGCCCTAACATTACCATTGTTCTATAACTCATCTGTGGTTGACTACACCCTGCAGCCCTATTGAGCAACAAACCACTGTAGGTTGCCTTGTACCATTTTAGCAAACCTTTGCCTACAGATGCTAATCATGTTGTTTTTCTGTTGCTTGAAAGAGGATTCTGAGCCCCATTAAGGGCATTTGGGGTCAAGGTGCTCTGGCCCTTGGGCTGGGATTTCCCAGTCTTGCCTGAGAACAAGTGCTCCCCAGGAGGTTCCCCCCAACGCTGATGCTGCACCCCACCCCCCACACACACCGACACCCCTGTTTCTTCCCACAGATGGCTGCTCCTGTCCCGTGGGCCTGTTGTGCTGTGCTTGCTGCCACTGCTGCTGTTGTCTATGCCCAGAGACACAGTCCACAGGGTGAGTACTGGGTGGGGGTGGGGGGCTTCCCTGCAGAACCCCCTCCCAGAGCTGAGCATGAACTTTCCTTGGCACAGATGTATGTACTCACCCAAGAGCCACACACTGACACATGCTGGCATCATCACCCATGAACACCCAGAGGGACATGAGTCATATGACACTTATATGCAGGGTGACTCACTGATGTTGTCTCATAGTCACAGTCCTCCAGTCCCTCTTGGGTGGTCTCATGCTGATGGTTTCTCCGGCCTGAGATGATCTATCCTTCCCACTAGGATGGATGTAGGGTGCCGACAGGTGGGTGGGGTTTGTGGGGGATGCAGTTGGAGGGACTGAGAGAGACAGTGGGCAAGAACGCTTCCCCTCTTCCTAGAGGGAATAATGGGGATAAAGATGGAGGAGAGAACAAGATGCAGGGGCAGAGTGACAAGTGAGAGAGGGTTGGCACACCAAGGAAGGGGACCTGTTGGTCAGTCAGCTGGAATGGCTGAGGAGGCTGGAGGTTGCTCAAGCAAAGCCATTGGCAGCCTCCTGCCCTCCCCCTGTCAATGTCCAGTGGGAGCTGAGTCCTCTCCACAGCCCACAGGGCAAGGAACTGCACCCCTGCCAGGAAACAGGTGTCCTCTTAAACTTGACCACCAGCCCTTCCACCGGCTGCATTGGAGGCAGCACCTCAGATGGCTACATTGGTACAGGGGCTGACCTCAGAACTCCTCGAACAAGGCTCTCAGTGTAGGAAGCTTCCCCTTCGGATGTGTTCTGCACCCACTCCCCCACCTCTGCTAGCTTGGGCAGAGGCAGGGCATCTCTGGGACCCAGGCATGGAGCAGATCCTAATGGCTAAACTCTTGTCACTGTCAAGGCTGTGGGTTCAACAAGGTCATTGGCTCGAGGCTCCTATTGCCTCTTCCTTGTTTGACGAACACAGACCCAGAGAGAGCCTGGCCTGCCCCAGGACTGCTCCCCAGTGGGCAGGGACTAAAGGAACCACCAGGCTAGCTCAACCTCCCACCTGCAGTGAGCCTATGCCGGGCTCTTGTGCTGACCCTGCTTAGGTGTGTAGTGGTCTCTACCACTGGCCTGGCCCCTGCCCTGGCCCCTGCCCTGTGTGTAAAGCAGAGCCACCTGTGACCAAGGCCTTGGGCATAAGGCCACATCTCTGTGAGTGTGTGAGACTGCTTGTGCATTAGGCCGT
>PVKE010005863.1:45122-57053 GCA_004027555.1 Craseonycteris thonglongyai
CAGTGCATAGTTATTTCTATTTTACTTTTTGACAGATAGAGAGAGAGACAGAGACAGAGACAGTTAGAGAACCGAACTGTGGGAACTCCCCAGTTCAGCACGTGGGTCCTGCCTGGGCCGGAGCCGGGATTCGATCCTCGGTCCTCATGGCCTCAAAGCGAGCGCTCAACCCGCTGAGCCGTCCCGGCTTTCCCCAGGCCGTGTTCTTATGTGGGTGAAACCATGTCCCTCTTTCAGTGCATTTCTCTGTGTGGTTGTGTCCCTGGTGGGCTGTGCCCCAGTGACATTGTGTTTAACCATGCCCTTGGTAGGGCTGTGTCTTTGTGGTTGAGACTATATCCCATACATGAGTTTGTTTCTCTCTGTTTCTGCCTCTTGTGTGTTTGTGTCCCTGTTAAACTGTCTCCCTGTGTGTGAGACTATGTCCCCATGTGTAACTGCCTCTGGGTGATGGTGCCCTTCCTGTGCATGCATGTGATCTTGTGTCAGGTGTTACCATCCCTGAAGTGGGACAGTGTTTGTGTGGCCATGACCTTGAGGATGGTTGTCCTATGTGTGCTTGTTCCTTTTTGTCATGATTGTCCTTGTCCTATGTGTGTGGCAATGTGAAGTTGCTTAGGTCGCCGGGTTGGGGCGGGGGTACTGTTTCCAGCATGTGGTCCCCATGTGAGCCTGTGTGTGCAGGTGTGAGGGAACCATCGTCAGCTCTGTCCCTCTGTGTTCTTCGTGTTCATGACCTCATCCTGTCTCTGTCTCTCATCCTGGCTTCTAACAACCTTTTCACAGCTGATTCCTCTGGAGCATTTGTCACCGCATCAGGGCCAAGAACCCCATCCTCCCCCTGCTGCTTGATTTAATTTCTGAAATGGACAGCACATCAGTAGGGGCACCCACGGGGCGGGAGGAGAGCTGTCCAGAGACAAAGGATTAAATCACTGCTATCTTTGGAGCTGTTGCATGGCTGTGTGTATTGCCATTGTTGTGTGATTGTAGCAGTTATGACACTGTGTGATTGTCATGTCAGGTTGCCCCCTCTACCTCTCCCTTGTGGCCTATAGTGTCTTCTGTCATTGTATTGTCATTTTTCACTCCTGCCCTGCTCTTATGTCATTGGTTTGTCATTGTTGTGTGGTTGTTCCCATGTCCTTTGTGAGGCAGACAATGTACAGTGGGGAAGTGTAATCCCACTGCCATTATATTTGTTGTGCTGTTGGGTCGCTGTTTCCTCATCTTGTGGCTGTATTTGCCCCCCAGGATCAAAGGGCCTTCTTGGGCCCGTGTTAGTTCTGAGCTGCTGTTGGTCAGTATTGATGTGTTGCCACTGGGACTGATGATGGCCACGCCCCCTCCCCAACGGTCAGTTTTCAGCCTCCTCCTCAGGCAGCTGGACTCAGAGTCTCTGCTGGGGGGTGGGGTGCAGAAAGAGGGGCTTGGCTTGTTTCCTAGAAGCTCCAGGTTTTTGGAAGGGAGGCTAGAGGGGGGCTCAGTGGCTATGGCTGGTGGATTGGGGGGGCTCAATGGCTTGAGCCTTGGACACTGGGCCTCTGGTCAGGGAGAGGCCCCCATTCAGTCTCTGGTCCAGCCTCACAGCTGTGGCCTGCAAGGCCCCCAGCCGCCGCCCTTCCGCCCTGTTCATCCTCTGTTCGGTTGGTCCCAGGCCCCACAAATGAGTGGTCAGGGCTGGCTGGGTTTCCTGCTTCCCCTCTTTTCCATCAGGGACAGGGAGGCTCAGAGAGGGGCAAGACAGAGACAGGCAGTGGGGGAGAGACCTGGAGACATGGAAGCGACAGAGGCAACAAACAGGGACAGATGTTCCAGCATGCAGAAACAGTGCTGGGGAGGGGGCTGCAGTGGAGGGGAGGGGCCGCTGGCAGCATGTGGGGATCCCTACCTCCTGCAGTCCTGGTGGTGTTAACAAGTCTAATTAAGAGGCCACTGGCCCAACTTAATTGGCTCGTTAACAGGCACTGCCTCTGAAAATCCCCCACCTCAGCAGGGTGGCTCTCTGAGGGGAGACTTGAGCTAGTGTTAACGAGGGATCCCCCAGCACCCCCCCACCCCCTCCCCCTCCCTCTCCTCCTGCCCTCACTCCACAGATCTGGCTGGGACCAGGGAAGCATCTGTCCTTCCAGGCTTGCGGGGAGAGGGGGGCAGGATGAGGAGAGTAGATTCGAATCTCTGGCTCTGCATGCCTGCTTCCCCGCTGGTGTCTGTAGATGGGTGTCTGGGACTTTCTCTGTCCCACTCGCCTCCCCCACCTAGCACTGCCTCTCGACAGGTGCTCCCTCCCGCCCTTCCACTCTAGTCTCCAGGGCTCTGTCCATCATGCCTGGGTTGCTGCGGCCAGGGCTGGGGTTTGCTTTTGGCTCTGACAGGCCCCTCCTGGGGGCAGGAGAGGAATGGTCAGAGAGCTCCCTCAGTCTCAGCACTCCCCCACCCCCACCTGAGGCAGTTCCTGCTCTAAGAAGTTGACAGCTGCCAGGAGTTCCCTAGGGCTCAGATCCTCCACCTTGCCCATTCTCCCTTCTCCTCTTGCTGCCCAAGCCCTGAATGGCTGTGGGGAGGAGGGCTTGTCAGGGGGGCCGGAGTGGGGGAAAGGGAGAAAGGCAGGACAGAAAGAGATAAGGATGGGGAAGAGAAACAGATGGGAGAAGACAGAGAAAGGAGTCCAGGAATGGGGCCTCTCAACTCCAGCTTGCCTGGGTAGCAGATGTCAGTGACTGGGGCTGGGCCTGTTGGTGGTAAGAGGTTAGGGTCATGAGGGTCAGGAAAACTTTTGAAGGACTTAGGGACTGGAGGTGAACTGGGGTTTCACTGAGATCTAACCTCTCCCAGCACTCCACACAATCAAAATCAATCTCTCATGCTCATGCGCTCTCTTTCACACACACACACACACACACACACACACACACACACACACACACACACACGATCACTCATTCACACACACAGCCCCTGGTCTGCACACACACAGATTTGGAGACACTTACATACCTGTACACTTTCACAGCCTCAGAAAAATTTTGCACACTCCTCATCTCCCCAACGTACTTGCACTGCCAGACACAGCTTCTCAGCTTGGATTCTTTACTCGTGCACATTCACAGGCTCTCCTTGCACATTCACCTGGAGTTGCTGGGGACAGCTGTGACATGTGCCTTTTGCCCTCCACAGAGGCACCCCACCTGCAGTATGAGCGCCTGGGCTCAGACGTGACTCTGCCATGTGGGACAGCCAACTGGGATGCAGCTGTAACGTGGCTGGTAAATGGGACAGACCTGGCCCCTGACCTGCTCAACGGCTCTCAGCTCATGCTCCGCAGCCTGGAACTGGGCCACAGTGGCCTCTATGCCTGCTTCCACCGCGACTCTTGGCACCTGCGTCACCAGGTCCTCCTACATGTGGGCTGTAAGTGTTGTTCCTAACCTTTCATTCGATCTCCCACTTCACTCAAGGGGGTTGTCAGTGAGGTCCAGGCCCTAGATCAAGTCCCTTTCCTGTTGGTGGAGGTGGGAGGGCTGCAGGACCCTGACCCTTGTCCGTGGATCCTATCCCAGCCTGCTCTTCTGACCTCTAAGCCCAGTCTTGTCCACAGGATTCAGACCCCTGGGCATTTTGCACACGTATTCACCACCTTAGGGGTCTTTGAGGTTCTAAATCCTGTTACTATGACAAAATGGACAAAAGAGAGCTGGCAGGTCATGGCCCATCTGGAGCCTGGTGGGAGGAATCCTGGGGTCACAGCTCAGAGCAGGAGCAGCCACATTCCACTGTGTGCTCTCACAGGGGCTGGCCATGAGGGCCTTACGGAGTAAAATGGGGTCTGTGGTTATGTAGGTAGCGGTATGGGCACTCGGGGAGGCCCAGGGAAGAAGGGGAAGGTTTCTTGGAGAGGGAAACACATGGGACTTAGAGGATTTGGAAGATCCGTTGAAAAAGTCATTTCTGGTAGAGAACTGAGTTTGACTCAGTTCCCTTAGAGGCTGGGAGGGCATGAAATGGGGGAAGGGAGCCAAAGGAGGGGATGGGCAGATCATGATCCTGGAAGCTGGGGAGTGACATGATTAGGGTCACATTCTTAAAAGATCCCTGTCATTGTGGTGAGAAGCAGGCTGGCTGGGGCAAAGCCAGGCAGGAAGGAGGCTGTTGCTGGGATGCAGAACAGATGATGAGGACCTGGTACCAGGGCATGGAGTTGGGGAAGTTGAGAGGGGGCGGTTGGACTTCCAGCCGTTAGTGGTGAATTGGAAGTGGGGAGGACAGGAGAGTAGAAAGCAGGAGGACTCAAGACAGCTGGTGATACCAGTCACTGCAACAGAGACACAGTGGGAGGGTATATGTTGGAGAAGATAGTATGTTCCTTTTGTATAGTGTCTTAGTTTGAGTTTCCCTAGAACCAGAACCCAAGACGAGAATTTGTATGCAGGTGGTTGGTTTGGCAGGTGACAGAAACACCTGTAGGGGAATGGGAAAGTAATAAGAAAAGGAATAATAAAGAGTCTATTACCAGCCATTACACCTGGGCTACTGGAGCTTAACTCAGTGGGAGTTCAGATAGAACATGCACCTTGGGGGGCTCCCGCCAGAGGGATGAGGGAGGTCAGATGCTTATACACCAACTCCTACCCATCCTTGGTCAGGGGAGACTCCTGGGGTGGGGGCAGGGATGTTGCAATTCTCCCGCATTTTGGGCCTAATGCCTTGGCAGGCAGTGCAGGATTTGGTGGCTAAAGAAAGCTCTTAGGCAAATAACTGCAGAAGCAGCAGCGGGTATGGGTGAGGGATCTGCGGCACCACTGATAGCTGTTGTAGACGGGTTTGTGGGAGTTCTTGGGGGACAGCCAGCAGTCGATGGCTGGTAGCCAGTGGATCTGAGGGTCTGGGGTTCAGGGCAGAGCTCTGTACTGGAGATGGGAATTTGGGAGGTTATCAGCATCAAGGTCATGGGAGGGGGTCAGGTGGCCATGGGGGAGGAGGAGAGAAGAGGACCCAGAACGAGCCCCAAAGACCATCACTGTATAAGGTGTTGACGGAGAGAAATGAGCCACAAAGACAGAAGGAGCCAGCAGGAAGGGAGAGGGCAGCCCAGGTGAGTGCAATTTGGAAGAGGGGTCTGGAGAAGTCAGTGTTGCTGAGGGCAGCTGCGCAGGTACTGGATCTCAGTCAGAGGCTCCCACCAACAGAATAAATACTCTGAAAACAGGTTCATTTCTTTTCCCCTTGAGCCAAATATTCAAGCTTCTCTGGCTTTATGCCAATTGGATGGTGCACCCACTGTCTGAAGACGTTTTGTGTTTTTTTTTTACTCCCTGGCAGCTACCCAGAGGAGGAGATGCTTGAGAGACCTGGGAGCAGGCCCTTGCCCCATTGTTAGATTTGTGTGGACAGCCATGGGAAATATTAGGCTGCAGGGTTGCTCAGGGTCCCCCAGAAAAACACTGACCCACTGGTAGGGCTAGAGGAGGGGTGGAAATATATTTTGGTGGGGATGTTCCTCTCATCACAGAAAAGCCTTCAATGTGTTGCAGCTGGAGAAATGGCATTCCTAACCAACAGGCTTCATTGCAAGCCAGGGGTGGAGTGACCCCTGTTGGCCAGGTTTAGAAATGCAGGACCAGCCTGTTCTCCCTGACCCACCTGAAGTGGAGCACTCAGCCCTGCTCTGGGCCCTTTCTCCATAGGAAAAAGGCCATCTACTGAGTGCCATGGAAGAAGGATGAGGCCACCTTGGCACCATCACCCATACTCCTGTCTTCTCAGCTTGAGTCCCACAAGTCCTTAGGATGGACAAGGCTGACAGTGATGGCTGGGCCTTGGTGACCATGGGCCCCATTGCTGATGACTTGATCTTCTTTGAGGGGTCACTGGAGGGGAATTGGGTCTAGAAATAATGGCTGTAGTCCATATCCACAGGACATGACTACAGCTTCTCCATTGTGACCAGAGCACAGACCTTTTATATATAGTGCTGACCACTTCCCAGGCCTTGCCTGTCAGAGGAGAGCTGGCCAGGAATTGGCTGTAGCATTAGTAACAGGTACTTATCTCTCATTGCCTTATTTCCTTCTAAAGCACTGGTTGGAGGAACAGGGGGCATTAATCATGATCGTCTCAGTCACTTTATATTAATAACAAGACACTGGTTTTGGCAACACTCGATATTAAATTACCCTTTTTGCCAGCACTCAGAGAACAGGACAAAGTTACCCCCAATTTGTGGGTCATTCAAACCAAAAATTATTTAATATTTATCCTAAACATATATGATTTTCATGCCTATTTCCATGGGAACCTGATCATAAAGATATTCTGTTGAAAGTCCCCTTAACTGGACTGATACCTGAATTGCTTTCTGCTGTCCACCTTCCTGCCCTCAAGTGAATACTCATGAACAGCTCTGAGGAGTCCCCTTCCCAGGATGATGAAAGTACCCCCCCGCCCCCACGCTAGGAAACAGGATCATATGGTTCCTTTTAGTAATCTTTTGTTTACTAGACATAGCTGATGCAGTGTCATTCTGATTTTAAACTAAAACAAGTCAGAGATTAATTGACTAAATTTAAATTGGACAGTTCCTTGTCTGTTTTTTTAAGATTTGTATTTAATTGGTCAGAATGGGACCTCCAGAACCCCTGGTTTAGCACTACTTTGCCCTCAGCCCTGTTTGACAGGGAGGAAGGAGTAGCCTGTGGGAGTCAGGAGGGGGACATTTAAGAGTCCAGAAGTTGGGGGTACATCGGGGGATGCTACAAGATAAGGTTGGGACAGGCCATGGACCTTGATTGCCAGGCAGAAGGAGGAATGTGGGCGGGACCTGGGCAGGGCTGAAGCTGGAAGGGTCACCCTGCCCCGCCCGCCTAATCTGGCCTGGCCTGGCCAGGGGTGTGGGCAGTCTGCCCCGCCTCCACTCCGGCCTTCAGGCAGGCCTCGTGCGTGCTGGGGGCTCCAGCCCAGGCCGCTGGCGAGATGAGAGGAAAAACATGCGGTTTGGTGGGCTGGACATGGAAAAACAAGCCAATTAGGAGGAAAACAAACAAGCCTCAGGACAGCGGGGGCACACACACACATGCACATGCACACACAGCCCTGCATGGGACCCAGGGACACCCTGCCACAAGCTGATGCCATCACTTGGGCATCTCAGGAGCCCCCACAAGGGGCAACTCAGGATGGCTGGCCTGAGTTCCATCCAGGAACACACCAGTATGCCTAGAGTATAATAACTGTGATACGTATGTGTGTGAGCTTTTGCTCACACACACTCTAACATGCTCTCACGGCGTTCAGCTCTTAAGTCGGAATACACTTGGAATTTTGGGCAACTTTCCATACCCAGTTTGAAAAATACAGGCTTAAGCTTCATCTCATGTACATATCTTAGGTCTGTATCTTGCTGTCACTGATTCAGACATAGTGGCACATGTACACGAGCTCTCACAGAGCACCTCGACCACATAGCCTCATACATGCGGATAATCTTGGAATCGAACAGCCTCACCCTCAGTCACACACAGCCAATCCGATAGTTACACAGCTGCCCAGAGTCTCAGTCACACACATGAAGCCTCTCAGAATTACACACACAAGCTCACAAGCTCACTGTCTTAAAAACAGCTCTCCCAATTCGCAGCACACTCACAACAGGCCTCCGGATTGCACACTGTCCCACAACCTCACACTTGGTCTCTCACAGCACCCCCACCTCCACCCTCACGGCCCCTCAGCTGGGCTCCAGCTGCAGCAAGTCACTCCTTTTCTTCCTTTTGTTTTTCTTTCCTCCTTTTCCCTCTGAGAAACCTGGTCCCTGTCAGGAAACCCAAGCCCTTCCCTACTCAGGGCCCAGGGCCAGGCAAGAATAGCCAGATGACAGACAAAGCCCTGCCTGGCCCCCCAAACCCCTCATGACCTGCCCAGTTAGAGAGGGGAACATGTTTTGGGGGAGGCTGGTCTGAGGGGAGAAGACAGTCTGAGGAATGGAAACAGGTCAATGGGGAGGCTGGTGGGGGGAGGGGGCCTGTGAGTCCAGTGCCATTGCCCTCTGTGCCCTCCCAAGAGTCCCAGAAGGCAGGGAGCTGACTCTGCAGGCTTCAGTCCTCCCCCCTCCCCAGGGCCCTTCTCCTTTTGAAGCTGGGGGGTAAGGGGGGGTAGCAGCAGGAGGGGGGTGGAGGCTTTTCTGTCGACCTCAGAATGTCCTTTCCTCCTGGGGTGGCTGCCAACTCTGGCCTGGCCCACAGGCCCCCACAAGGCACTTCCTGTGTCCTTGGCCGCCCCCCCACCCCCACCCAATGCCTCTGTGCCCCTGGGCAGATAGGGAAGGGATACAAGAGGCACACAATCTGAAAGTGGAACCAGGAAGTCTTCCCAGGGGAGGCAGACAGCAGTGGGCACAATGTAGGTTGCCCCTTATGGGGGGCTCAGCTGGGCTCTGGCTCTTCCCTGTAGGCCTGAGGCATGGAGCCACCTCTGCCCACAGCATTGCCCACTCTACCTGCTACACACAAGCTTCGCTGATGCCTCTCTGACCCTCTCTTCTCTCCTGCTGCAAAGCCAGATGGGGCCCTGGGGATCTGGCCCCAATACATACATACACACATACATACATACATACATACATACATACTTCATATATATTAGACATGTGCATGCAGTCACACAGTCACAGTCATGTGTACACTGTGGAAAGCCCACAGTTTCCCATGTGTCACCATAGCCATGCAGCAAGCATAGACATGCACTCCCCTTCACTGTCCCTGGCTTACTGAGCTGCCCCCTCCCATTTCCTGTCCACCTGTCAGGCAGGGGGTGGGGGGAGGGGGGCACAGGCGGGAGGTGTCAGTGTCCCTGGAGCCACCACGGACATTCCTTGCCCGGGTCAGATCACAGAAGCTGCCTCCTTCCAGGAACCTGAGCCGGCTGTCCTCACGCCTTACCCAACGCCTGAGGGTGGGACAGCTGGACTAAGTGTTCGCGTCAGCAAAGAGTGGTTAGACAGCAGAAAAAACTTCCCGTGTGTGTGTGTGTGTGTGTGTGTGTGTGTGTCTGTGTGTGTGGTCATGTAGGTGGTTATCCCCATCCTTGGTTTAGTCCCAACTCTGACTTGCTGTGTGACCTCATGACGGTCCCTCTCCTCTGGGCCTCCTCATTTCAGAGTGAAGACAGTCGCTGACCATGTACCAGGCTTCTTAAAGGGACAAGGGCAGGGGTTAGGGCTGGGGTGAGGCGCATGCCAAGGGAATAGCAGCTTCCTCTCAGTAGGCATGTGCACATACATACACGGTCGTACATGGACACACACTCTAAGAGCCATGCACATAGGCACTCCACATGTACCCACATTCCATCACATGTTACTCATTCACGTCACACAGGCACACCATACATATTCATGCATGCAGACATGTATACACATAGACATGAGAACAGCCACCTAGTACGGTTTTAGTGGACCCACTGGGCCTGTCCTCACGTTTCTCAGTCTCTACTGAGGGGTAGCCTGGGATGTCTCTTCTCCAGGGAGTGCACCCTGCTCATCCCAGCAACCAGAGGACCCAGCCTCTGTTGCAGTCTTCCTCTGGGAATGGACACTATGTGGCAGGAGGTGTGGGGCTGGGGCCAGTTCCCCCAGACATCCCCTCCATCTTGTGATTGATGAGCTGAGGCTCACAGCCCCTTGCTCCCCACAGTTCCAGCCTCCATTGAGCAGGTGGTGGGGGGGACGCCCTCTTCTTACAGCCCTTGTTTTTCTTTAATTAAACATCTGGCTCTCTGTGGCCTGGGAAGCCTCAGACCCTCGTTGACAGTACCCTCCCCCCACCAACCTCTGGCATTGTTGATGGGTTAGAGGGGGAGAGCAGGGGTTCTGGGGGAGAGCAGGGGTTCTGGGGAACGCCCCCCCCCCGCACTAGTGCAGGGGAATCGGGGCTCCAGGAATGCCCTGACCTTGCTGTCCTCACCCCTAGTGCCGCCGCGGGAGCCCGTGCTCAGCTGCCGCTCCAACACTTACCCCAAGGGCTTCTACTGCAGCTGGCATTTGCCCACCCCCACCTACATCCCCAACACCTTCAATGTGACTGTGCTGTGAGTAGACATGCCTGTGACCTGGTCCCACCCCTGATCTCTGACCTCTCCCCCACCTCCACTCCCCTGCCCTCAGTCTAATTCCTAGCTCAGCCCAGCCTTGGGCTTGATCTTCCCCCAACCTCTGCCCCACCTGACCCTTGATGTTGGTAACAGTGCCTGGGCCTCATCCCTCCCTAGGCACGGCTCCAAAATTATGGTCTGTGAGAAGGACCCAGCTCTCAAGAACCGCTGCCACATCCGCTACATGCACCTGTTCTCCACCACCAAATACAAGGTCTCGATAAGTGTCAGCAATGCCCTGGGACACAACGCCACAGCTATCACCTTCGACGAGTTCACTATTGGTGCGTGGGAAGGGGGGAGGGTCCCTGCTGTGTAAGTGGGTGTGTGCCATAGGTGTCTATGTGCATTGGTGGAATGTTCACGTGTGTGCTCAAGTGTGTGTGGCACGTATACACATGTACATATATATATGCGTGGCATGTGTATACCTGTGAACATTTGAGTGAATGTCCTTTACCTGCAGGGGCCGAGAGACCTCTCCAGCAGCTCTTCTCATCACTCCCTGGCTCCTATAGTGTACAAGAGGGGGAGGGGGGGCAGGCTGGGCCAGACCCTTGTGCAGCTGCAGCCTCACCCCCCCCCCCCCACGCTAATGGCTTCCTTACGGCCTGTGATGAATGAGGTGTCAGAACAGGAGACAGGACTGGGACAGATACCGCCTTCCCCCACCCCCATCCCAGCCAGACCCTCTGCCTGCCCCAGCCCCTTCCCAGCCAGACCCCTTGCTTTCTCTTACCTCTAGCCAGACCCAGCCAGACCCTCTGCCTGCCCCCCACCCCCACTCCATGGCTGGGTCCCCAGCCAGACTGTTTCTTCATAAGCTGGGCCCTTAGATGCTCCGATCAGATCCTCAGCCTTCCTTCAACCCAGATCTGCAACACCTGTGGACTGTCTTTTAACCTTGACCCATAGAGCAGCTTGAAGCCCAGACTCTTCCAAGGGAGGCCACATGGAAGTGAAAGTTGAAGTGAAAACCCAGGCTTGGGGGAGTGTGTGATGCTGGTACAGGAGGGAGTGATCCAGGTGACGATGGGGGTGATGGTGGGAACGGTGGAGCCATCACACAGGCTTAGTAATTGGGATGCCGGTCATCATGAGGTGGGGCTGGGACGATAGAATGAAATTTGGGGTGGTGATATCATGAACTAGTGACAGTGACTATAGAGACGGTCACTGCTGATGACTGGGATGTGAGGTGGAAGTAATGAGGTGGTGGTTAATGGAGGTTGCCAGACTTGACAACAGAGGAGATGGGTGGCAACCATGATGATGACAGTGGTTGGTGATATGAGGTGATGGCCACGGTGGCTGGGGTGACAAAATGGGATTGTTCCCCTGAGACTAGTGTGGTAACGAAGCTGTATCTCTTGAACAGTGAAGCCTGACCCTCCAGAAAATGTGGTAGCCCGGCCGGTGCCCAGCAGCCCTCGCCGGCTAGAGGTGACGTGGCAGACCCCCTCGACCTGGCCTGACCCTGAGTCCTTTCCCCTCAAGTTCTTCCTGCGCTACCGACCCCTCATCCTGGACCAGTGGCAGCATGTGAGTGCCCTGCCCTGCCCAGATCCCAAGTGCCTGAATCAGAGCCCCATGGCATAGGAGGTGCCCGTATCCCCACTGGTAGCTGTCCCAGGCATAGGAGGTGCCCATATCCCCACTGGTAGCTGTCCCAGGCATAGGAGGTGCCCGTGTCCCCACTGGTAGCTGTCCCAGGCATAGGAGGTGCCCATATCCCCACTGGTAGCTGTCCCAGGCATAGGAGGTGCCCGTGTCCCCACTGGTAGCTGT
>PVKE010005864.1:0-39938 GCA_004027555.1 Craseonycteris thonglongyai
ATCGAATCCCGGCTCCGGCCCAGGCAGGACCCACGTGCTGAACTGGGGAGTTCCCACAGTTTGGTTCTCTAACTGTCTCTGTCTCTGTCTCTCTCTCTATCTGTCAAAAAGTAAAATAGAAATAACTATGCACTGAAGACAAAAAGATAATTTCTCTCTATAAATGTGAAAAGATAAAAAAAAAAAAAATAAAAAAAAATAAAAAAAAAAAATAAAAAAAAAATAAAGATTTCATATTTCATCCCACTCAAGGAGAGTTAATGGGCGACTCTGAGGCTGAGGGGAGGGGCCTATATACCAGCGTCAAAAGCTCTTCTGACCAAGAGTTACAGCCATGACCAAAGGCCCCTTCCCACTTCCGAACCTCATAGTACAGGTCCCCATGGATGGTCAGCTTTGGCTTGGTCTGCCACTTGAAGAAAGCATCATGCAGTTTCTGGTAGTCAATGTCAATCTTCCCCATCTTGGGCCGAACCTTCTCTCGCATTTTTGATTTCATGGTCTTCTGTTCTTCCTGTGGAGACCAGCAGAAGTCAGGTCATGAAAGGGATTCAGCAAGCCTGTCTCTTATATTTGGCTCCCCATTCCCAACAGAAAGTCACCCAAATCCTTTCTGCTCAAACCCTTCAAAATTACATAATCCATGTTGAACAAAGTGAAGTCATCCTCATGTCAATAAATATTTTTCTAAGCTGTCTGATTAAGACTGATCTCATTAGCTGCTTCTGTAGAGAACTGGGGGACTACAGTTTAAGAGGCAGAGTTTTCACTGTGTATTTTTGTATCTCCTGAATGTAAGTATCACCTACTCAAATTACCTAATAACAAATTTTAAATTTAAGAAGTTATACAATACCATTAATCATCAGTCACAAAGTCCACCAGACTCACACTAGGGGCAAAGAACTACAGACACAGCCAAAAGCAACCTGCAGGGAAAGGGGTTACCATGTGCAGATCAAACAGAGCTGGCAAAGTGCAGACAGAGGGGACAAGGAGACGAGGAGACAAGGGGGAAATGGAGCCACTGAGAACCAGAAGTTTCTGGGTGGGGCAGAAGAACTAGCTCTAAACACGAAGGTGAGGACTGCCCTTCCTGCCACGTGTCTCAAGCAGTACTGACTTCTAAACCAGAGAAGATATGGTCAGACAGTTAACAAGTAGCTGAGTTTGGGGAACCAGATCCTGAATTTGAAGCAGGCTCTTATTAAGAACATGGCTCAGGGAAGCTGGGATGGTTCAGTGGGTTAAGCTCTCGCTTTGCAGCCCTGGAGCCTGAGGATCAAATCCCAGCCCCGGCTTCGGCCCACGCAGACCCATATGCTGAACATGGCTCCCCTAGGGTAGAGCTGAGCCCCAACCAGGCCCTCACCTTCTCCTGCAGGGCCTCCCGCATCTCCTGGATGCCTGTGCGTTTGATGAAGTCTGGTAGCTCGAAGGGGGGCTTCTCAATGCCTCGTTTGCCCTGCAGGTATTTGCGCTTAAAACACCAGTGGCGTGGCACAGGCACAGAGTTCCGGGTGGCCTTGAGGTGGACCAAGAGCTTGGGGTCCTGTGCTGTCACGTCATGCATCTCCACAACATCGGGCCGAGCCACAAGCTGGAAAACAGCAACACACCTCAAGAGCACCCCAACCTGTCCAGTCTAAAGCCTTTTCTTTATCTTCCTCAAAGGATCCATACTTAAGTCACCCAGGCCGCCTTCAAAGCTCTCCCTACCAAAGCAACCGCCCCTTGGAGGTTTAGGTGCTTCAGAGCCTGGTGGATCAGCTTAGTCTCACCTGCTTAAGTTCAGCCACAGTAAAGCGATTCATTCGGCGCAGCTTCTTCTTGGACAGCTTGGGGGCTTCTGGTTTCTTTTCCTGGAACATAACAATCATCTTTCTGAGCATGACTCTCAGGTGTCAATCAAGACTGCCCAGCTTACCCCAAACCTTAAGCCACCACAAAGGGACTGTCCCCTGCAAGAGTTCACCATGGTCTCTCGATGGAGGCATCTCAGCCAGCCATCCCAAGTCCTTGTCTCCCTGAAGGGAGGGTGGGGCCTCACCTGTTCATCATCACTGCTATCATCATCACTGTCCTTATGTTCCTCCTCAAAGCCCTTCTTCTTGGGGATTGTAGAGTTCTCCATTTTGTCAAGTTTCTCTGGCTCCTTCTCTTTCTCCTTCTTCACATCATCGGTGAGCTGAGGAGGTAGACAATGTAGAAACCCCAGCCCTGGACCTCTCCCTAGCTCCAGAACCTGGCACTGAGAAGATACCTTCCTCATGCCATCTTTCCCTCTCCTTGCCCCTTCCCTGCTCAGTTCTACACTGTGAGACAGCTGCTCTTTGTACCTTGAAAGCCTCAAAAATCCTCTTGAAGAAGATGAAATTGGGCTCATAAATTTCAGGTTCTTCAGTCACATACTCAATTTCAACATCAGTGGCTGGGGAGTCAGAGCCTCGGGCCCGAGTTGCCTCTTTCTCTCGGTCTCCAGAACTCTCAGATGATGCCCCCCGCACCCGCTGCGGTTTCTTCTTCTTCTTTCGGTTCCGACGCTTCCGGTTTTTCTGCCAACACAAGGAAAACCAAATGGGTTAGAGAATCCAAGCACTGTATCTGCCCCCAACCCCTAATTGCCCCCAATCTCTTTAAGAGGCTGAGAAAAGAGGTTTTGAAGTCAGATTTCCAAAGTTCTGCCCCTCTTAAGCTGTGCGCCTCTGTGCAAATTACTATAGCTCTCAGAACCTCAGTTTTTTAGCTATAAAATCCAGGCAAGCATCATACTTAGAACTTAGTGATCAAATGGAAAATACCCACAAGATGCTTGGGACAGGAACTGGCACAAAACGGTAGCTACCATTTACTGAACACTTTGAGTGGGAGTATTTTAGTGCCCAGGCCTCATCCCTGCCATTCCTTCCAGATCCAGCTCCATCCCATACCTCTTTTTTGGATATGGACACTGTGTCCTCCTCGGTCTCTGATGCTGACTGGCCCAGGGATGAGCGTGTGTCTGTTTCCATTTCCTCTTCCTCTGTAAGGGAGAAAGGTAGTCATCAGTCTCCTTCCAGGGCCACTGCCCTGTTACTTGTTCACAGTAACCCCTTTTTACCAGAGCCATTTTCTTTCTAAAACCCTCCTCAGGAAACAAATGGAAGAATGCACACTCAGGCCCAGCCTATCCTAGCAGCCCTTGGGACACAACACACTTACCCTGTTGAGAGTTCATCTCTTCCTGGCGGCTCTCCTTTAGCTGCAGGATCTTTTCCAATGCTTGGGGGATCTTGGGGCCCACAGAGGGGTCATCAATCTGCCAGAGACAATCCAGGCAGAGGGAGTCATCTCAGTGCCCCTTTCCACCAATTTCCCCATATTATACGAGAAAGGCTGCTGGCCAAGTGATGTAAACAACAGACAGCAGACAATACCAACTAGACCCAACCATCCTTCAACATCCCTCAAAGTGAACCCCACCCCAAATATCTTTCTGCCCTACCTAAATATGTATGAATTATGGCTCCCCCTACTCTCACCCCCCACCCCCAGAAGTCCTCCCATTTTCTCTAAGAATCCTTCTCTAAAAATCCAGAAATAGTCCCATTCTAAAACACACTCTCCTTAGGAGGAAATCACCAATCTCACCTCTCTGTTCTCATCTCCAGGGGGTGGGGGGGGACCACGAGGCCGGGGAACTGGGGCCCCCATGGGCAAAACAGTGGGAGTGGGGACCACTGGAGCAGCAACTAAGAGAAGAAAGAAATCCAATGTCAGGGGGATGCCAAGATAGCTCAGCAGGTTAAGTGCTTATCTTGCAGCAGCCCAGGGGGTCAGAATCAAATCCCAGCCCCAGCTTGTGTGGACCCATATGCTGAAATGGGATGTGCCCCCAGTTTGGTTATCACTGGGTCACGCCTCCTATGTAGGAGGCCCCCGCTTAGGCTCCTGCCCCAGGCGTGCTTCCCATGTGGAAAACTAATGATATACAACTATGAAGACTGCTCTGGGTCCTCCCTCTTCTCTCTTGCTTGCTCTGTCAAAAATGATAAAATAAATCTTTAAAAAAAAAAAAGAAATCTGGGGAAGCTGGGATGGCTCAGCGGGTTAAACGCTCGCTTTGCAGCCCCGGAGACCAAGGATCGAATCCCGGTCCCGGCCCATGTGGACCCACATGCTGAACTGGGGTGTGCCCCCAGTTCAGTTCTTGCTAGGGCCTATGCGGGAGGCTTCCAGCCCAGTTCCTGCCCTGTGCAGCCCCATGCCCACCTGTGAAGTGAAACTATATGGAAAACTAATGCTGTCAACTATGGAGACTGCTCTGGGCCTTCTCCCTTCTCTGTGTCTCTCTCGCTGTCAAAAACAATAAAAATTAAAAAAGAAAAAGAAATCCAATGTCAGAAGAGATAAAACACACATTTAAAAAATCACTTTTCTCGGGAAAGCCAGGATGGCTCAGTGGGTTAAGGACTTGCTTTGAAGCCCCGAGGACTGAGGATTGAATCCTGGCTCTGGCCCAGGCAGACCCAGATGCTGAATTGGGGTGTGTTCACCGAATGTGGTGAGGCCAATTCAGTTCAAAAAAGAAAAATCACTTTTCTGGGGATGCTGGGATAGCTCAGCAATGGAGCACTTGCCTTGCAATTGTGAGGTAAGGGGTTTAATTCCTGGCCCCAGCCCATGCAAATCCCATATGCTGAACTGCAGTACAACTGATAACTGCTGAGATGGCTTAGCGACGAAGATTCTTGCCTCCCATGCAAGAGGTCCCCAGTTTGGTTTCCCCCAGTTTGGTCTCTACCCCGAGGAGCCCCATAACCACTTGTGTGGATTGAAACTATGTCACAACCGATGATGTACAACTATGGAGACTGCTCTGGGCTTTCCCCACTTCTCTCAAAACAATCTTGAAAAAAAAATTACCTTCTTTGCTTAAAGTCAGGGTGATGGTTGTCTTGTGGGGTGGGCAGTGGGGTGTGGGACTAGAAGGGAGTCAAGAGGGCTGCCAGGAGGGTTTTTGGGGTACTGGTAATGTTTTGGTTTCTGGTCTGGGTGCTGGTTATATGAAATGCACTGAACTACATACATATTTATGACATGTGCACATTTGTAATGTGATATATACTTAAATAAGTAAAATTTTCCTCCTCTTCCTTGCACTGCCCTTCCATTTCCAGGGCCTTACCTCGAGGACCCAGAGGAGTGCGAATACCAATCTGGCCCATGTCTTGTGGGGGCCGAGGAACTGGGGTGCCCATCTTGGCAATCTCCTGCTGCCGTTCTTGCTCCAGTAACACAGCTGCCTATAAGAGAGAAGGGAAGTGGGGTGACAGCTTGGAAATCCACTGGGCCGGCAGCCTTTGGCAAATGCATTCTTTCGGCAGGGTAAGAAATCCAAGGAGAACAATCCGGCACCACTGCCGCCCCCACACTTCCAGGCCACCGATCCACATGGAGAAGCCCAATAAAATATATCTTTAAAAAAATTGTATAGAAAAAAATCTCAATAAAATAAATCTCAAAGAAAAAAGCATACAAAAGGAAAAGCCTTTTTTTTATTTACTTATTTTTGAGAGAGAGAGACAGAGAGAGACAGAGACAGAGAGAACTGACCTGGGGGAGTTCCCAGTTCAGCATATGGTTCCGCACGGGCTGGGGCTGAGATTTGATCCCTGGTCCCCGGTGCTGCAAAGTGAGCACTTAACCCACTGAGCCATCCCAGCTTCCCCAGGAAAAGCCTTCTAATCACAAAATAAAACCCCTGGAAATAACACCCTAAAAAACCCCAGAAAATTCTGGTTCCTAGCAGGGAATTTACTATGTAGCTAAACACTGACTTCTATTTTTCAACAAGAGTTTTCTTCCCCAAAAGATTAAGTTAGTCCTAACAGTGAATTATTTTCTTGTATCTACCCCTCAAGATATAGCACAACCTGGGCAAAGGCAGTATTTCCTAAATACTTCCATGTCTGGTGCAGTTAATGCTTATTTTCTAATACTCCTGAGTAATCCATTAGGTAGGCTGACCAGATGTACCATTTTAAACAGGACAGAAAACAAGATACTGTCCCATTTCAAATGGTATGTCTGGTCAGCCAACCATTTGGTAACAACTGATACAATGCACCGGTGGGGCTGAATGTCTTATGTATTATTCCCTAACTTATATCCATCACATTTAATGTAAATCAGATACAAATAAATAAACTAGCCCACAGTCCTCTCCAAGGTACCTAAAATGGTATCATGTAACACTAGTGGGGATCAACAAACTTTTTCTGTAATGGGCCAGATAGTAAATATTTGAGGCTTTACAAGCCATTGTATGGACTCTGGAGTATATTTTTGTGTTTTGTTTTGAAACAATACTTTAAGTATATAAAACTATTCTTAGTCTGTAGACCATACCAAATAAATAAATAAATAGGCTGTAGTCCAGTTTGCAATCTCTGGGCTGTAAAAAATTATTTAAGAGATACGGGAGATTATTTGAGAATGAGGTAACCTCCAAAGAACATTTGAATGGTGCATCTTATTTTGGACACTAAGCACTAGAACTGACAGCCAATGGATTGGACCATGGGGTCAAAGGTTAGAATGAGGGGTATTACCCACTTCTGTTGCTCCAAGAGCTCATGTTCCTTCAGGGAATGATCTCCCTGCTTAAAAAAGAGAACAGCTAATTATATAAATGTCTGAACACTATACTGTACACCTGAAGCTAAAATAAAATAATACTGAATGTCAACTGTAATTGAAAAATAAAAATATTTTCAAACAGAAAGAAAACAAGCTCATACCGGCACCAATACCCCATAGGCCAGTGCACGACGACTCTGCTTCTTGGGGTCCTCTTTCGGCCTAGGGCCTAAGTTCTAGCCTTTGGTCCAGAAAGCTTGGCTCCAGAATCCAACTGTCTCTGAGACTCTACTCTCCATTCAGGACCCTGATAAGACCCAAGCCCTACCTGCTTGGCGCGCTCTTCTTGCTGCATCAACAACGCTGCCTGCTGCTGTGCCAACTTCAGCCGCTCCTCCTCTGACAGAGCCACAGGCTCACCCACTCGGAGAGGAGGTGGGGGGCCCAAGTTTGGAGGGCGGGGCCCAACTGCCATAGGAAAGCCAAGGCCAAGGCCTGGTGGAGGTGGTGGGGGTGGTGGAGGAGGTTGCAAAGGGGGAAGTCCCATGGGTGGTGGTGGCATGGGAATCCCAGAGAGCTGTGGAAAAAAAATATGACCATAAACTAGGAAACATTTATCTACTCAGACATTTCCTAGGGCTCTACTATGAGCGAGGTGCTGGGATTCAAAGTCAAACAACACATTGTCCCTGCATTCATGAGAATACTCCTTCATGAGAATACATCAAGAGATGTTAACTTTGGGGCACCAACCAATGAATACTACTGACTCTCCTCCCCCACAAAATTTCATGAACACAGACTTTGCATACAATCTTAGGATATTCAGGACACCTCTATAGGACATATGAGGACCCCTTATCCCATGCTCAGAAGCCAATGGACCCTGGGTCAGAGTCACTGTCTAAAGAAAAAGTCAAATCCTGGATCAAAAAAGACATGGAAGATGAGGGGACTTAAATAGGAGCCAGGGTGCCCCATAGGACTCACTAAATTTAGAAGGTGTGAAATCAAATCAAGGAGTGAGCCCTGATGTCTCAATAATAATTTAAGAACTGTGACCTAGGGGGACATAGAAGAGGATGATTACTTCCAGCTGGTGTGGGGGAGGGAGGATCAAGTCAGGCTTCCAGATATTCAAGCTGAATCTTAATTAAACGACAGGCTGAATTTGGAGGTGCAAACACCGGGGAAGGAGGCAAGGATCAGAACCAAGGGAGAACTGAAGAACCCCCAGTTCTGTCACTGCAGCACATTCCTGCCCACTCTGCTAGTTGCATCCCCAGTACAATGCACTGAGTGGAGAGGCCACCCTGAGCAGAAGTGGAATAATCTCCTCACCTGTGCTGACATGGGTGGGGGAGCAGCTTTGTCCCCATCTTCACCTCTCAGAACCGGACGATTCAGTACGATGCCAGTCTGCAAAAGAGAAAGGGACTACTAGGTCAGTCCAAGAGGAGCTATTCCATTCACATTCGACAAAATTTACCGAGTGCCTGACAGCTCCAATAAGGCACGGAGGTGGATCAATATGTATAGCAGCGATTATAACAGAGCTGATAAAGGCAAGAACAGGCAAAAAGAGCAAGCCTCACTTGCTGTGGCGAGGTGCACAAAGAATGAACACCAGTTTGTGAGGGGTCATGGAGGCCTAGAAGGCTCGGCCTATCCTGACATCCCGCCGGCAACACTTACCTGGCGGGTGTAGGTCTGCAGCCGTTCCACCAGCTCCTCGCGACTCCCTGCTGGGCAAAGCACAGGACCAATGGGGTAGGTCAGACGCAGCAGACCAGCTGGCCTAAGTCAGGGCCTAGAAGCCCGCCTCCACCCCCCCCCGCCCCCAGGTCTCCGGGGTAACCAGGCTCGTTTGCCCGCAGGCCTACACTGCCGGTTCTTGACCTATCGTGCTCCTCACCCTGAATCGGCGCTCCGATCTCTGCCAATTTGGCCTGAAGCTCCTGGGCAGCCCAGGCGCCATAGTGCCCAGGAGGTGGCGGCGGCGGCAGCTGTAACTCTCCTTTGGGAGGCTCGGGATGCTCGGTCGCCATCTTAGCCTCTGCAAGGCGCGGGACCAACCCGGAAGCTCGGACGAGACTCAGGGCCTACTTCCCGGAACTTCCGGCAGCGCGGTACGCCACGTCCCCTCCAGGGTTGGAAGGCCGTTTGATAGAGGCCCACCTCCTGTCGTTCTCCAATGGTCCCTAGGCAGCTTTGGTCGCGGAGCCTTCTGGGAGTTGTAGTACGCAGGTCACGGTCTCCGCAGGTCCAACCCCCGGAGGACCGTCCCGGGCCACAGCACCCGGAATACTGTGGGCTGGGGTGTGAGTGGGGCTGTGGGGAAAGATGGAGGGCTTGCTTTCTGCGTCCGACCCGCTGGAGCGCAGACTGCCAGATTTCCGGCCCGACTCCCTGATCGGGCGCGAGAAGTCCGACGCTTACGTTCCCAGAGGAATCCCGAAGGACTCATACCCCGGCGGCCGCGGGTTGCGGGCGCCAAGCGGGAAGTTGTAGCCGATGCCTGTGATAAAACAGTGTCTGATTGTCTGCCCGCCCACCCCGGCCCTGGCGTGGATGAATGCGCTGAAAGGAGATAGGAGCCCGGAGAGGAGCGGACCGCCCGGGCTCAGCTCCAGCTGCCGACCTGGGGGAAGGGCCACACTAAGCCCCTTTTTCCACCTTTCCAGGCCGGCTCAAATGTCTCCGCTAAGGCTTCTCCCGTTTTCCTTTCCTTCCTGAAGCTCCCATAACACATTCAAACCTCCAGCATTTATTGGATAGTCTTTCTTGCCCCTTTTCCCTACATCCATCCCCAAGAACGTAAGCAGGGACCTGGTGTTCAACAGATGCTCAATAAAGGACTACTGGGGAGGGAAAAAAAAAAGGCAAATGGAAGTCTTCCGAGCGTCAGGATTTGAGTCTTTTTTGGTCTCCAAAATAAACTCAGGACCTTTTCTTACCTCTCATCTCCACCAGTCCATTAGCGAGTGGGTTGACCCTGCCTTGCAACTCCCTACCCCCACCAGTGGCCTGTGCATTTGAGACATAAATGCAGCTTACACCTCTCCTTTGTCCTGAACTGTCAATTCAGTTTCTCTCCCCACCTCTGCCACTAGCTCTGAGGTCTTCTGACTGACAGGCTCACTGCCTATGTAAGTGTAAGTGTGGGTTGGGTGAGAGAGCCAGGAAATTCAAGGAAATGGTCTCATTTCCCTCACACACCCACAGCCTTCAGATCTCTGTAGCACACTCCATTTCACCAGCTGTCTCCAACAGAGAAATGGCTGGAAGCAGTGAAAAAAGAATGGGGTGCTAGTCCAAGGAAGGTGAGGTTTAGGAGAGACAGAAAAGGATGGGCCAGGAAGGCTGCTCACATCTCAGCCCTGGCTAGGAAATTCTCTTCACTCTGCCCAAACATTGACCCTTCCCCTTCTATCACCACCACCACCCCAGTCTCCTTACACACCCAGAGAAGCCAAACCCAGAAAGAAGAAAGAACAGTGGTGCTCTCCCAGCTTGTCAGCCCACTCAAGCAGAACTATTCCTGACACAAAGGAAGTGTCATTCTGCTCTCTGTAACTGGAGAGTGATGGCAGGTCATCTGAGGCTGAAGGCCCCAAGGCAAGGGGATTAGTGTGTCTCTGAAGTAGTAAGGGCTGATGGGTGAGGAGGTAGTGAACCTTAGGCCAGGAAGGGACAGGACAAGTGGGACCCCAGTTTTAATCTCAATAGCCCTGGAACCCAGGCAGGGTAGGACCCCCATTGTGCAGAAGGGAATACTGGGGGGGGGGGGGCAGAGAGCAGCTGACATGCCCAAGGAGCCAAACTGAGACCACAAGTAGTTTTGACTCTGAGAATCCCCATTCCCTTCCCCTTAACAAGGACCCTCACACAATATCTACCTGTGTGAGTCTAGAATGGAACCCGGTTCCTTCAGTTTCAGCTTTGAGTGGCTGCCCCAGCTACAGCGTTCTTGCCATACCAGGCCAAGAGGGCAGGAGAAAGCAGGGGTCTGTGAGAACCATAGAACTAAATGTGGGGCTCTTGGTGTCCCACATGACATTTGAAGGTGCTGCTGCCCAGCAACCAGGTGGTAAAAGCTAAGGATTAAGCTGGCAGTAGAAAATTCAAGACCACCCCTTACACACATAGGAGCTCACACAGAGCTTCATATACAATCATCTCTGCAGTCTCAGAACAGCAGGGCATCAGACAGCTGGAAGCAACCCTGCCAGACACAGTGCCTGGCCAGGGGTCCCAGGCCCACTAAGGCTCTGGACAGAAATAAGTTGGTCTGGGGTCCTGGTGAAGAGTGGGAGTGAGTCAGCAGCAAAGGGCTGCCTCAGGGGCTGGAAGGGAAGGGGTCCCCAGGACTGCGAGGGCAGATGGGACCAGACCCCAGGGCTGGAGCTGTGCTTCTCTGGAGTTGGAAAGAGGAGGAGACAAGGGAGGGAGCATGTGAGTGCTTGTAAATGTCGCTGTGTCTCTTAACTCCCGCAGTACCCACCAGTCCAAGGATAACCAGTGGGGCCCCAGAATTCCCAGCAATGAGGGAGTATCCTGAGACTTTTCAGTCTGTTTCCCCTCCTGTCCAGTGAGGGCAAGGAACTGGCCACCTTGGTGTCCACAATCAGCAAGGTTACCAGGGGAAGACGCTCGCATCTGAAGACACCACTCGGAGAATGTTCATCGGCAGCCTGCCATTCAGGACTGCCCCCTCCCCTTCCCGCTCTCCCCCAGCCCCCCACCCCACCCCACCCCCCCGCGCGCTGCTGCTGGGCCCCCGCCCCCGCCCCGCCTCCAGCGTGAGATGGGGGACAGGCAGCGGGCAGAGCTGAGAGGAGGCAAGCCGAGCGGACGCTGCCACCTGATCTCATCCAGGCACGGAGAGGCGAGCGACGGGCACTTGTGCGTAGGGCCCCGGCGCCCTCAGACCTGCAGCGGATTTCAGGACATAGGTTAGGAGGTAGCTGAGACCACCCGCCAACGGGGTGTGAGGCAGAGCCCTCAGGTAAGTACTGCAGTGGCTGACCTGGGGCTGGGGGGCGGGGTGAACCGGACGGGATGGGGGACAAGGGGTGGGCAGAAGAGTGTCGTGGGGACCCAGTGCCTGGAGAGCACGAGGAGGGGGGCATTCTGCCCCCTAGGGAGCAGGAGAGGGCAGAGCGAGAGGGCAAAACTGGCCTATCCTCTATGGTGAACGGATCCCGGTGACAGATCCCTGGGGGAGGTTGGGATTAAATAGAGGGAATAGGGGTTTGGGGAGAGGTGGGTAGTGATGGGAGAGAGGAGGTGAGGGGAATTTAGAGGCAGGGATGACACTGTTGGGGTGGATGACAGGGAAAGGGGCTGGCGGGGAGGGGGGTACCTGGTACAGGCTCGGGGGAAAATGAAGGAAAAGAGGGAGGTAGAAAGATAAGTGAGCTCCTGGGCTCATCTGCACCCCTTAGCCCCTGGCCCCTTCTTCTAGTGAGTGCCCTGAGCAGTTTCCCTACTCACTGGGCTATGCCACCCCTTAGTAAGGAGGGAGTCTCCAGGTCAGGTCCAGGTGGTCCGGGCCAGGGTGCCCTCCTCTACAAGCACCAATTTCAGCCCTAGAGATTGGAGGGGGAAGAGAAAAGGATTCATTTGGGAGTGGGTGGGCATCCAGGTCAGTTTTCAAAGCACTAGCTAGCTACACCATTTCTTCTTTGGTTCCCTGGAGAAAGGAAAGCAATTTGCAAAACCAGGCAGCAGCCTGAGGTAGATTGTTCTGACTAAAATTAGCACTGATATCCTGATGAGGCTGGGCACACTGACCTGTCTGGGACAGCTAGGAAAACTCTCCATGGAGAAAACACAGGGAAGGCTGGGGAGTAGTTTGGAGCATGTGAGGGACAGGAGCCAGTGCCTGGCCCCAGGAGACTACCACCCACCCCACAACAGGCTGGAAATTACAGAGGGAAACCTAGCTCTTCGCAGGTGCCAGTGCCCTGACTCCATCTCCAGAAACACTGGGGAGTGTGTGTGTGTTGGGGTGGGGGTGGGGTGAACTTGCCAAGTGGAGAGAGGCTGCCTCCAGTGTCTGAGCAGCACCTTCTCTCAGGACCTGGAATGTTTAGCCTGGCCTAGTGCCCACCCAGAGACGGTTACTGCTTTCAAATACCTGAAGGTTTGTCATGGAGAAACATGGTCCGTGTGGCAGCACTAGCAACCATGCAGAGTGGAAGGTGAAGGGGACGAGCTGAGGATTCTAGTTGTCCCAGAAAGAACTATGGAACAGACAAGGATGCTCAGAAATGGACCAGGCTATATTTAAATGTGATGAGCATCCCATCATTGATGGTGGCCAAGCAGAAAGCAGCAGGTGCCCAAGGAATCCTTGGGCTGATGATGCCCTGTTCCAAGTGAGTCTCAAACTGGGGTCTGGCTAGCTGGCTCTCCAGAACTAAGCGGGATGGGATGGAGGGGGCTACCAAGCACCCCACTGCCCTTCTCTGTGTGGCCTGGTTGAAGCATCTCCCAGGGAAAATCTCACTGTAACTCCCTCCAGGCTTGACCTCCTTGGCTGACCCAGAGTACTCTGAAAAATAGGCTGGTTTCAGCAAGGTAAGCAAAAATGGGAATAGGATGCCCCCCCCACACACACACACTTTGCCCCTTTGGGAAACTCCTGTCTGGTCACCAAGTCCTCTAGGCACGATAAGGGACAAAGGAAAGAGGGCCTGCATCCTGAGAGGGCCATGGGCTCTGGCTCCCTTCTGTAGGCCGCCCCTCTAAGGAATGGCCAGACTTCCTCTGCCCCAGCAGTCCTCGAAAAGATGGGGGTGGGGAGGGGCTTGGACTTTCTCTGCGATGCCCTTGGTTGTCCTCTGTGGCTGGACCCTTCACACCTCTTGGCTCCAGGTGGATTAAATCTGTCTGCAATTCCTCTACTAAGAGGAAACAAGGTGATGGGGCTTGGAGAGAAGGGTATAACCAGGACACCCACTCTCAAACAGGTTTAAATATAATCCATGATTAACTGGGCCAGGGGGGTGGGGAGGAGATGAAGAGGGATTAGAGGCCAAGCCCAGGGCCCCTAGGGAAAGCAATGGTCAAAGAGTTTTCACATTACTTCACCCCTCCTGGGACTCAGGTGTCCTAGTTCCACACACATGCACATGCCCGTAAGGTTCCAGGCTCCTGCTCCCCTTTGGAGAGGGGTGTATGTGAGGTAGAAGCTGAATCCGAACCTGGAGACTAAGGTCCCTGGGGCAGAGACCCTACCCTAGCAGCTGAAGCTTTCCACTGGAGCTGCCAAGGGCTGGGCTGCCCCTATGGGGACAGGTAACTGGCTGGAAATCGGGCCCTTCTTTCGGCCTCTCATTCCTGCTGCTCACCTGGGATGGAAGCCCACCTTCTCCAGGAGTCTCAGCAGGCAATGAGCAGAAGCCCCTGTATATTCCCCATACCTCCACCCCCCTCCCAGGCTGCCATCCCTCTCACTACAGTCAGCTGATAGAGTGGCCAGGGTTTCAGGTATCTGGGGATGGAATCTAGATAGGGTTCCAGGATTTCAATCCTTCATTTCTTTCCCTCGTAGATTTATTGGTCTTCGGCCATCAAGGCAGGAGCCCAGCAAGGAGGGCTCAGAGCTCAGGAGCATGCAGAAGTGCCAGAGTCCAGGGCAGGCTGGCGAGATCAGTTCTATGTGGAGGCAGCACACATCTTAGGGCATGGACTCTGAATCCAGATTCTGCTAATACCAGCTGGGTGGCCACAGACAAGGGCATCATCTCTTAGGGTCTCAGTTTCCTTGTCTGTAAAATGGGAATAATACCTTATGTTAGGGCTGAGGTAAGGATTAAACAGCGTTAAGTATGTTGTACAAAATGGTACTTATAGTAAGCTTGTAGTACTGACCCCTTCGCTATGTCAAAGACTTGAGAAGGTGAAGGCTGGGTCAGTGTTTCTGAGGAGCTCGGTCTTTGTGGAGTCAAGACCAACCCTTGGCTGACACCATCAGGTAAGGAGTCCTGGAGGAGGGGAAACCCTGAGTTGAGACTTCTGTGCTCTGAATCAAGCCTTGGCACTAAGACAAGTCTACTGGGAGACAGATACAAATGGCCAGGACGACTTAGGGGCAGGCGGAGAAGCGGAGAAAGGGCTCAAGGGAGAGAGTAGCTACAGCCTGAAGGTCTGGCCACACCCCAGAGCCTGTAATTCCACCCAAGACTAAGTTATCTGGAGCAGTGTGGAGATAGGGTCTTGGTGACGGGAGGTAGGAACCTGATCTTCCCTGGCCTCTCTGCTCACCTCACTCTTTAGAGCTCTCCTTTGCAGTAGCCTGCTGGGGCTTGGAGCCCATCTCTGCCCACTGCAAACCTGTTTGCCTCCTTCTCCTGCCAGGCCTCTCAGGAACACTGGCCCTGATGCCAGAGCCTCAGGAGCCCCCATGAGTGCCAGCAAAGGGAATCCTGGATAGTGAGACCCTGGCTGGTCCAGGAGTGGGCACCCCACCATGCCACCCATCCTTCAGCGCCTACAGCAGGCCACCAAGATGAGCCGCAGGAAAATTCTGCTGTTGGTGCTAGGGTGCAGCACCTTGAGCCTCCTCATCCACCAGGGGGCACAGCTCAGCTGGTAAGGAGATGGTGGGGCTCCGTGACTGGGCGGGGCCTTGGCGAGGGGCAGGGCCAGGGGAATTGCAGTCCTCGGGTGGCCATTTCCATGGACCAGAACTGGGAGTGCTTCATCCCATTCCTGGCACCTGTTATAGCAGTCTGTCTTCTGCCGGGCTTTGTTCCTTCCCTTTATCCTAAAAGTGCATTCAGTACATTCTCTTTACTTTCACACAGCCCCTCTAGTTAGGGTCTGATCTTCATTGAAAGGGCTGAGTGACTTGCTCAAAGTCATAGTTAGTCAGTGACGAAACTGGGATTGTAACCAGCCTAAGTCCTTCCCACAGCATCACATTCAGGGTGCCTCCGGAAAGGACTGCAAGCAGCTTCTCATTACTTCTGTTGTGCTGGGCAAGTCCCCTCAATTCTTTGAGCTCAAGTCTCCTTGTCTATAAAATGGGAATGATGATATGTGTGACCCAGCTAGTTACTCCAACGTAGGATACCATGTGATGACCAATAGAAGCCCTGACCCTACTCCTGGCTCACATGTGAACCCAACAAATCTCTGCACCCCTCAGGCCACTTCCCCATTTTCTACATGTTTTGATCAGGAAAACTGCATGAATGGGTCCAGTCGCCCTTGCTGGATAATTTGCTGGTGTTTAGAAAGTATATCTGTGTAGACATTATCCTGAACCCAAATAAGCCACAGATAGTAAATCTCAATGGTGTTTTCAAAGCTGCTTAGAGTTGCCTTCATTACATTATGCTTAGGATAGTAGAAAAGAAACAGGAGATGAGTAACTCACAGATGGACGGGAGCTTACAGGTCACCTGTTACCCCCAACACCCTAGTTTCAGGAACAAGGAAACAGAAATGAAGATTAGGATGGTTATGTTTTTTACACTTGAATATTTCTTGAGCCTACAACACAGTGCCTGGCACAGAGTAGGTGCTCAAAAAACATTGGTTTAATGAGTGAATGTAGCTCCGAAGGCCTTAACAGAATCACATTACAAATGAGTTATCTCAAAGCCCATGCCACTTGCCTACA
Source organism: Craseonycteris thonglongyai (assembly GCA_004027555.1). Lineage (NCBI taxonomy): Eukaryota > Metazoa > Chordata > Mammalia > Chiroptera > Craseonycteridae > Craseonycteris > Craseonycteris thonglongyai. The sequence goes on from PVKE010005864.1 coordinate 16,259, forward strand.
AGATGAGGAGCCAGTGAAAAAGTAAAAATGAGAAAGGTAGAGAGCAAGAAAATCTGATGACTTTATCTGAGCTGCCAGACTTATGTACATGATTTTTCTCCTTCTGGTCCTCAGTTTCCACATATGTAGAATGCCTCAAGGATACCTAAGAGCCTTTGTCTTTCTTTGTTAACTATATCTGTGTAACCAAATTACCTCAAAACTTAGCAGCTGAGCACATCAAACGTTGATTATCTCACTTCTGTGGGTCAGGAATCCAGGCGGAAGTTAGCTGGGTACTTCCGTTTCAAGTTCTCTCATGGGGTTGCAGTCTCATCTGAAGGACTGATTGGAAGGGCTACCCTTCCAGGCTCACTCATGTGGTTGTTGGCAGACTTCAGTTCTTGAAGCAGGCTGATGGACTGAAGGCCCAGTCCCTTGGGAACTGTTGCCAAATGGTACCTCCTCATAGGGCTTCTCACAGTATGGCAGCTTGTTCCCACCTGCATAAAGACTGAGATAGAAGCCATAGTCTTTTTATAATGTAATTTCTGCGTAAGTAGAAGCGCCTCCATTCCTTAGAGGCATCAAAACCAGCCCATACTCAAGAGGAAGGAAATACACCAGAGCATGAATACCAGGAAACCAGGAGGAATCATCAGTGTCATCTTAGAAGCTACCTACCATATTCCTCTACTGCTCTGTGGCCCATCCCAACATCCTCGGGAAGGGGCCGAGGTCAAGCCACACACCTGACAGTCTTTTCCCTGTACCCCTCCCGGGAACCTGCAGGTACCCCAAGCTGTTCCCTCTGAGTTGCCCGCCTCTACGGGACTCGCCACTGCGACCCAAGCACTTGACCGTGGCCTTCCTGAAGACGCACAAGACTGCGGGCACGACCGTGCAGAACATCCTGTTCCGCTTCGCTGAACGCCACAACCTGACCGTGGCCCTGCCGCACCCGAGCTGCGAGCACCAGTTCTGCTACCCTCGGAACTTCTCGGCGCACTTCGTGCACCCGGCCACGCGTCCCCCACACGTGCTGGCCAGCCACCTGCGCTTCGACCGCGTGGAGCTCGAGCGCCTCATGCCGCCAGGCACCGTCTACATCACCATCCTGCGCGAGCCAGCCGCCATGTTCGAGTCGCTCTTCAGCTACTACAACCAGTACTGCCCCGCCTTCCGGCGCGTACCCAACGCGTCGCTCGAGGCCTTCCTGCGCGCGCCCGAGGCCTACTACCGCGCTGGGGAGCACTTTGCCATGTTCGCGCACAACACGCTGGCCTACGACCTGGGCGGCGACAACGAGCGCAGCCCTCGCAATGACGCCGCCTACCTGGCGGGCCTCATCCGCCAGGTAGAGGAGGTCTTCTCGCTGGTCATGATCGCCGAGTACTTCGACGAGTCGCTCGTGCTGCTGCGGCGCCTGCTGGCCTGGGACCTGGACGACGTGCTCTACGCCAAGCTCAACGCGCGCGCCGCCGGCTCACGCCTGGCTGCCATCCCTGCGGCGCTGGCGCAGGCCGCGCGCGCCTGGAACGCGCTCGACGCCGGCCTCTACGACCACTTCAATGCCACCTTCTGGCGCCGCGTGGCGCGCGCCGGCCGCGCCTGCGTGGAACGCGAGGCGCGCGAGCTGCGCGAGGCCCGGGAGCGTCTCCTGCGGCGCTGCTTCGGCGACGAGCCGGTACTCCGGCCCGCGGCGCAGATCCGCACCAAGCAGTTGCAGCCGTGGCAGCCCAGCCGCAAAGTGGACATCATGGGCTATGACCTGCCCAGTGGTGGCACTGGCCCGGCCACCGAGGCCTGCCTCAAGCTGGCCATGCCTGAGGTGCAGTACTCGAACTACCTGCTGCGCAAGCAGAAGCGCCGGGGCGTCATGCGGGCCCGGCCCGAACCGGTCTTGGACAACCCCCCGCCTCGGCCCATCCGGGCGCTGCCCCGCAGCCCCCAGGGCCACTGAGCTCCAAGATTCTGGCCTCGGGTTGCCTTCAGGTCACTCCTCACCAGACACTCTTCCTCCGAGAAGCTAGAGAGCCCCGCACAGTCCTTGGGGGATGCGTCTCCCTATCTGAGCCCACCTCCCTAGGGTAGGCTGAACCCCGCCTTCCAGGAGGGTGCTAATAGGCCCGATCGAGCCCCGGGCCACCCTTTCCGACTTCCTAACTGGTTGCTGACTGACAAGAAATCTGAGGCCCTTCTGAAACTGTCCACCCAGCCTTTTTCTGGGGGTTGGGCCCCTAACCCCCCAACCTATCTTTTCCAAGTAGATGAGCCCAAGCCACAGAGAGGGGGCTGAGTCCTGGGAAAGGCCCCTCTGCCTACCATCCTCTTGGGGTTCTTGCTCTTTCACCCAGGGGTCAGTGATGCCCATACCGTCTGTCTTCCAGGTTCTACCCTCGCCACAGACCTAAGCTGCTCCCAAACTCCCAGAACCAAGAGTTCTTGGGTTGGGTTTTTTGTGTGTTTGGTTTTTCTTTTTTTAATTAAAAAAAAAAAAAAAAAAGTTTAAAATGTGCAGGTTGTATGCCAGATTACTCATGTTTGAGGATGAGACAGGTGCCCAAGAATAGCTGTGGTTGTCACCATGGGGATGGAGACCTAGCCTCAAGTTCTTCCCCTGCCCTTCCCAGAGGCTCACAACTCTCACTGACCCCTTGATTGACAGGGCTACCTCTGCTCCACACATATTCCTTTGAGAAAATCTAAATTATTCCTTTTCATTCATTTCAGCAACATTTATTGAGCATCATCTCTTTCACTTGGGGACACAGGTGAACAAGACAGATAGGGCCTTTCTCCTGGTGGAGCTCCTAGGGAGACACTGAAACTGGAGCAGACATGTACACAAAGCAGAAGAACCGCAGGGAGTTAGAGCAGAACAGCTGGTCCTTGGGCAGAACAGAGGCCAAGAAGGAAGCTCATTCCAGGTAAGGAGGTGCTGAACTCAGAATTTTACCTCCCCCTTTTGAGTCAATGGCTTTGTCACTGGCCTTCCTTCCCCACAAGGAGAAGACAGCCCCAACTCAGATGAGGACCAGTTCCTACCCCCAGTGTCTTTTAACAGCAAGACACCAGCACTTTCAAATGAAACCTCCCTTAAAGCTAGCAGAGAGAATTGGAACTTTTTCTGTTACTTTCTTTTCTACTTTACAATGAAGAGCTTCTTCGACATGTATCTGGACAAGTAATAAAAATAATAGCTAACATGGTCTAGGGGTGCCAGCTCCTGGACCCCAGTGCCCTACAAAGAGGCTCCTTCTATAGACGCATATGTGGTGCTGCATACACTACATGTTTCCAGAGCTTTGACACTGGGTGTCCCTGCCTGCAGAAGCTCATAGTAAGGCCTCGGACAGATGTAGCAACCTGGGAAACAGTGACTTGATAGAGTGATTACTTCCATAGGTGCCTCGAAGTTCCAACCCTGGCTCTGCCACTTACTGATTACATGACCTTGGTCTTGGCCTTTGAGCTTCATTTTCCTCACCTTTGAAAGGAATCATTTCCCTCCTGGGCTTTGTGAACAATATTTGACATAAGGCACCTAGCACAGTGCCTGGCACATGGAAATGTTCCCAAAGTGACAGCTCAGGTGTTGTCAGGGCTCCTCCAAGACTGATACCCTTGAATGGCTTTGAATGTGGCCCAACACAAATTCAAAAACTTTCTTAAAACATTATGAGATATTTTTTGCAATTTTATTTTTTTACCTCATCAGCTCTAGTTAGTGTATTTTATGTGTGGCCCAAGAAGCCAAAAGATTGCCCTACATAATTGTGACAGCTGATTATATGAGTGAGTGTTATCTCTTTATCTGATGCTAGACCCTAAAGATAGCAGGCAGACAGTTGGGGTGAATGTGAGGTGGGGAAAGCAAGAACACACTGGCACCTGTGAGGACAAGCTAGAACGAACACAGGACGGATCAGAACCCATATCAGTCTCTTGCTACATCTCAGGCTCCAACTTTGATGATGCAGATGACTGACGAGAAAAGCTGACACAATGTCAGACAGCTAAGCATACACCTGGAACAGGAGTAACAGAAGTTGAAGGAGGATCTGACATAAGCCAGAACTATGCAGCGAGGAGAATTCTGGGAAACATAATTCCAGATTAGCTAAAATGACACTACAAATTCACTGCAGCTTCAGATGTTAATTTGAATATTATAGCCATGAAGACCAACAAGCATCAAAGGCCTTTAGAGATTCAAGGCCACATTCCTAAGACCCTCAGATTTGTGCTGTGGTTATTTTCCCCATCCCAGAATTTATGGGGAGATTAATACTCAGTAGCTGGCAGAATCTCCCATTGGTTCCCTGACATTACAATGTGAGCTGTTACGGTAAAAAGTGCCAAGTGGAAACCCCTGGAATTATCCTCCCACCCCTACCAAGTTGTAAACCAAAAGCACTACCACAACCCTGGAGAAATTGCAGAGATTAGTGCCACCATCAAGGATTTGGGAGATAGACAAGGGCAGTGATTCCAGTCATATCCCCTTATAACTCACTTCTTGCAAATGAAATGGGAAACTTATGTGGTGATGCCAGTCACAGCTGCCGTTCAAGATTTGATATCTTTATTGGAGGAAATCAGTATAAACCCCAGCAACTGGTATGTAGCTATTGAACTAGCAAATGCTTTCTCTTACATTCCCATGAGTATAGTAATGACACTCGTTTGCATTTACACAGCAGGGATAACAGTATACCTTTACTGTCTGGCCCCTGGGTTATGCCATTTTCCTGCAAACTGCAAGGTCCAGAGGGACCATGATAGTCCTGACAACACAGAGAACACTATGCCGATACATTTGATTGATGTCATGATACTAAACAGAGTCTCAGCAGGAAACAACAAGCCTCTTAGGTGCTGTAGACATAGGTGTGCCAGAGAGTCAGAGATGAACCCTGTAGAGATTCAAGGGCCTGTCATATCAGGAAAGTCTGTAGGGGACCAGAGGTCTGGGGGATGTCAGATAGATATCTTCTATTGTGAGACACAAGTTGCTGCCCTCTACAACATACACCATGAAGAAAGAGGAGCCATGCAGAATGTACCTTTTGGATTTTGGAGCCAGCACATGTCACATTTGGGCAAGTTGCTTTGACTCCTTTACTGGGTAACCTGTAAATCTGACAATGTTAGGTCTGGATCTAAAAAAGGCTCTTCAAAATTCCAGGCTGTGATACAAGCTGCCCTACCACTTGGGCATTGTGCCTGGAAGATTCACGTGCCTGACTTAGGTGTCAGCCAATGATACCATGTGGTACCTTTCGTAAGCCTCAGTAGAAACATCACAACACAACCCTTGGAGTTTGAGGCACACTATCCTCTGCCAACTACTACTCCACATTCTAAAAAGTAGCTTCTAGCTTGTTCCTGGCCTTGGTAAAGACTGAATGCTTGATTTGTGGAACACCAAGTGGTTATCAGACCCAAATGTTCCCCATGCACTGGGTATTACCTGAGCTACAGAATCGTGAAACTGGATTTGCACAGTTGCATCTCACAAGTAATTGAAGTGGTAGATATGATACTAGGCCCAAGCAGATCCAGAGGCACAAAGGAACTGCCTGTGCAGGTGGTTCAGAGACCCGTGGTACTTGTTTTCCTGCTTCACCTTCTCTCCCTTAGTTTACTCTCAACAGGTTCAAGGGGAGGAGGAAAAAGGACAGACCAGATGTAGGGAAGGCTTTGCACAGTGAGCCAGTGCCAGCCAGAGTGGACAGCTCTGAATGACAGTACTGAAAGGGAAAAATCCCCCGGTGGGCAAGACTTTGGGCAATACATACGTTACCCTTCCACTTTGTGTGGAAGGAAAGGTCTAAGATGCAGATGTATATGGATTCACGAGCAATACCTGATGGGTTGGCCATGTGCAGAGACTTGGCAAGAACACACATGGGGACTTGATGGCATGATGGTCTAGGAGAGAGGTCTGTGGGTGGCTTCTTAAAATGCTCACAGAATGGGAAGACACTCGTGTCCCATGTAAATGTCCATCAGAAGGCAGTGGAGGGGTCCTCATTAATTAGATGAGATGATCCCCCCTACAGATTCTGTCAGCCTCTTTCCCCAACAAATCGGTACTTTTTCAATGGACCCATGCATGAAGGGTGAAGCCACTAGCTATCTGTATGTGATAGGAGAATTTTGTGCTCTTTGTCCAGGTTTTCACAGTTTTGTTTTGTTTCTAATTTAATTTTTTTATTGTGGTAAAAAATACCTAACATAAAATTTACCATTGTAACCATTTTTATGTGTATGATTCCAGGGGCACTGAGTACACTCACAACAATGTGTGACCATCACCACTATCCATCTCGAGAACTTCTTCCGTCACCCCAGTCTGAAACTGTATCCATTAAACACTAACTCCCATTATTCCCTCCCCATAGTCTTTGGTAACCACTGTTCAACTTTCTATCTATATAAAATGTGCCTCATTTAAGTGGAAGCATACAATATTTGTTCTTCTGTGTCTGGCTTATTTCACTTAGCATAACGTCTTCAGGATTTGTCCATGTTGTGGTATGTTGTCAGAATTTCCTTCCTTGAGGCTGAATAATATGCCCTTACATGTATATGCCACATTTTGTTTATCCACCCACATTTTGGCTATTGTAAATAATGCTGCTGTGGACATGGGTATACAAATATCTGTTTAAATCCGTGCTTTCAATTCTTTTGGCATATACCCAGAAGTGGAATTGCTGGATCATATCACACAATTTTTGAAACACTCTCAAAGAAACTAGTGTTTATTTAATAAAGTCAATCATTCTGTGGCATTATTATTATTATTATTTTATCTTCAAGAATTTCTGACACCAGCACCTCCCTGTGAAGAATGCAGTATGTGTGACAACAAGTTTTAATTGGTTGGTTTTGGTTAGTTTTAAGTATTTTTTACAAGAGCAGTGAAAAAAAAATTCTTATGGAGTCAACTCTTGGGAATACTACCAGTTCAAATGCCAAGGCAGAGCTTTTGATTTCAGATATGAATAAAATATTAAATGTGGTTTGGCTGTTTGGCCGTTTGTTTATTTATAAGAGCTATTTGCAACAGAAAAAATTCTCTTGACTATCAGCATCATTTACAGATCTTACAAGTGCATGGGCATTTTTTGGTGAAATCTGTTGACTCATCAGCTTGGATAAAGAATCTCTTGTTTTCTAATTTCTTATCCAAAAACAAAAACAAAAGTCTCTTCAGCATTATGAGACATGTCATCAATACATCAAATTATGATTCTCTCTGAGTAGAATCTTTTCATTTTTTCGGACGGCACCTTGCACTAGTGTTTCACTCATGATAATTTTACATGTCGACATTGTTAGGCTGTCTTTTCTGACAACAGGTTCTTCTACCCAACAACTTGCTTTTTGAGCCTTTTTACCAAATGTGATCTTTAAAATAAAAGCCCTTGTCTGTTTGTTTGAGATACCAATAGATAGAAATTAGTGCGTTTACTTATCAAATGGCCATGGTGTATAGCTCTTTTCAATTTTGCTGAAGCCATTGCTACATTTGTAAATTGTACTTCTTTCTCACTAACCCTGCCAGTCCTAAGCTCCTCCTCTTCCATTTCATACCTCATAATAATAAATCACCACATTGGACCATTAGACACATTTACTAGTATGATATGCAACAGAAGGGCATAATAAGTAATGAAATAAGAAACTTGCACACACACACACAAAAAAGAAACAACCCATGAAATCATGCTGAAATTCATTTCTAACCTGCATGATTCATGTTTTATAGTGTTTACATCAACAGCAAAGTGACAGGGCGACAGCTAAGTCACAGCATGTAAAAATTATTTCTTGGGGAAGCCGGGATGGCTCAGTGGGTTAGGCGCTCACTTTGCAGCTCCAGAGACCGAGGATCGAATCCCGGCCCTGGCCCATGCGGACCCATATGCTGAACTGGGGAGTGTCCCCAGCTCAGTTCTCACCGGGGCAAGACTCCGGCCCGGTTGCTGCCCTGTGCAGCCCCACCCACCTGTGGAATGAAACTATGTGTAAAAACCAATGATGTGCGACTATGGAGACTGTTCTGGGCCCTCCCCCTTCTCTCTGTCTCTGACTCTATCTCTCTCTCTCTGTGTCAAAAACAATACATAAATCTTTAAAAATATATATTATTTCTTTAGGAGGAAAATTTCCTCTTATTTTTGATCACACTGGTTTGTCAGTCAATGGTGCATAAAGGGAAGTAGGGGAAGTAATTCAGGAGAGCGAGGCTGATGTCATCAGCCTTATACCTTCTCCTTTATAGCCACTATGTGTTCACAAATGATCAACAGACTTCCTGATCCCAAGGTGCAAACAGAGAAAGGACTCACTGGTGACACAGTCCCAGGGTACACTGCCCAACGGGGCTTAACAACCTCCAACAGTTTCTGAGGCTGGTCACTTACTGTCAATCACTGAAAGCACTGGCCACACACAGCACAGGAAGATCAAAAGGAATACTTTTCATTTTTTCAATCACAGTACAGAATCCCTGGCCTAGAAACATCTCGAGGCCAGTTCTGTAGTTTCACCAAACCCTAGTTGAAAACTCAGCCTTAGAGTGTTGATTCTGTCTGCTTGTCATGTCCACACTGGAGCCCATAGGAAAGGAGAAAAGAGGTTCACATGCCCAGTGCTTTAGATCCAAGTCCTGGAAGTTCTCACATTGCTTTTGCCCTCACCCTTTCGCCACACCTACATGCAAAGTACACTGGGAAATGTAATCTCCAGATGGGAGGCTATGTGCCCAGGAAAAAGAGAAAAATGGATCTGTGGAAAAACTAGCAGTCCTACCACAAACTCTTTCCTTTTCTGCTACTGGTAGCAGACACTGAGCATCTTGAGGGTAGGGAAATGTCTCTTTCATCACCAAGAACCCAGACCCAATGCCACTATGGACATGGCTGTGACTGAGCACTCAGGAAGGAGCTGTAGTCAAAGGAGTGACCTCTAAGCTTCCAGAGGAGCTGCACTGGCACGAACAACTCGGTGTACAGGAAAGGCGTTGCAGTGGATTTCAGCAGGAATACAGGACAGCATGGTGGTTAAGGTGACACACTGAAGTCAGTGCTGATTTTAAATTCTTATTCATCAAGTTACTCATTTATACCCTATGAGCCACGGCACCTTGTAAAATGGGGATGATAATATCCATCATGTGGGATTGTTGCCAGGATTAAATTACAATTGCACAAAGTGGGTCCTTGATAAATAATGACTGATAGCTTTATGTTAGTAATAATGCAAGAGGAGAGTTCCATCACCCTCAATGATGAAGGAGAGAATAATACCGTATTTTCCGGCGTATAAGACGACCGGGCGTATAAGACGACCCCCTAATTTTACAGTTAAAACATAGGTTTAGGCCTATATTCGCTGTATAAGACTACCCCCCACTTCTGAGGCTGTAGTCTTATACAGCGAATCTAGGCCTAAACCTATGTTTTAACTGTAAAATTAGGGGGTCGTCTTATATGCCGGAAAATACAGTAATACAAATGAGCATGCATTGTGCTGTTAGTATAAGCTTCACACGTCTTAACTTTTTGATACTATGAGGTAGGTGTTATCCCCATTTTACAGAGGAAGAAACTGAGGCACAAGAAGGTTAAGCAACTAACCCAAGTTCACACAGCTACTTATGGAGAAGTCAGACAGCTTGAACCCCAACTGGTATCTAGGTGGGACTAGGGGATTGGACTATTTGGCCTCTTAAAGTTATTTCCAACAACAAGGCTAAGCAACTTGCTGGGGCCAGTGGTGTCATCCTGAACAACTTTGTCCAGCTTTGCCATTGACCTGCTGGGTCACCTTGGACCATTCCCTCCCCTTTTCTTGACCTCAGTTGACTAATATTACAATAAAGAGGTTAGACATGATGATCCTTGATTCTGAACTATAGGCCAGATGGAGGCATTTGGGACTTGGGCCTCGAGGGGCCCTGCTAGTGACATCATAGAGGGGAGAATTCCATGAGAAGAGTCAGGCTTTCCTAGAAGCCCCACTGCCACAGTTTAGGTGAGAAGAGCAATCCAGAAAGAGGCCTGTTGGGCCTATGTCTTGAGCTATTCTCGTTCCAGAGTTCCCAGCATAGACGTACCTCAACCTTTGATGGCTGAAAAGGCTCAAAATGAGGCAGATGCCAGTGACTTGGGTGTGTTCTCTCGCCCCAGCTCATCCACCCCATACCACAGGCCAAGCCACAGTGGAGTGCACCGCCATCACAAGCCCCATCACCACGGGGGGTCCCATCACCCTGGTGTGTCCCACCATCATGGCACGTCCCATCATCATGGTGAATCTCAGCACTGTGGTGAGTTTCAAGACTTCCCTGACAATGCTTTCTCCCCCCATTCTCCCCACTCCCGCCGCTCCCACCACCACCACTCCTCCAATCGTGACGAAGCCCACCAATCCACGTCTCTTGCCCATGGCACTGTCCTCCCCCACCATTCCTATGATGAGGACTTTGATGATGATCACCATCACAGTAGCAGAAGACATCACGACGGTGAGGCCTGTCACCGTGATGCACCTCATCACTATGATGCTTACAACGACAGGGGGCCCAATCATCAGCAAGCCCACCACCACAGAAGGCCTCTTCATCCTGGAGAGACCTATTCCCACAATTCCTATGAGAGGTCCGACCACCATGGTATACCTCGCTTCCACCGCAACCACCAGAGCAAGCACCACCGCGGCCACCATGGCGAACAGCACCCCAGAGAGTACCACCACAGTGCACAGCGGCACGATTACCTCCCCAGTGGTCACCGCTACGGGGAGCACCATCATGACGGCTCTCATGCCCTTGACCCACACAAGTCCCTCAACGTGGTCAGAGTCAGCCCAGCCTACTCTCGTGCAACAGTCCGCCAGCCTAGTGTGGCCTTCAACTTTACTCGTTCCCCCAGTGCAGTTCGTTCACATGCCTCCCAGGGCTACGGCAAAGTCCTCCAGAATTTCTCCTCTAGACCCTTGGGAAGCTGGGGTGAAGAAGATGAGCAATATCAGAAGTGCAAAGGTGAGTCTTTGCCCCTCCTCAAACTTTCACTGCCTGGCCCAGATTCTAGACCTAACTCAGGCCATACACTGACCTTCTACAGATCATGAGGCTTGATTCTCACCTGCAAGTACGTTCCATTGGCTATTTACTCACCCGGCCATTCATCATCCAATCTTTTATCCCTTGAATTATGTACTTGTTCATTCAGTCATTGCTTCATTCATTCACACACTCACTTCTCAAACATTTCATCTTGTCTAATACGGGTGCCTGGCCTGCCCGGGCCCTGGTAGCACAGGAAAGACCAATCCTGCCCTCAAGGAGCCCCAAGGCTGGAGGTGGTCACTTAACCCACCAATCCCAGACCACCCAGTGATGGGGCCAATATCCATGTCAGAGCACTTACCACTGTAGATTCTATTTGTTCACATTTTCCACACTAATCTGTGAACTTCTTGAGGACAGAGACTAGGAATCAGTATCTATCTGAATGAGGGCCTTGTTTGAGGGCAGAAAGGGACATCAGCTGTTAATGCACAACCCCCCAAACTTGGCCCCTAGTAGTTCAGTAAATATGGCAACAGTCTCACAAACAAGCAGAGAGGGGTGAATGTCTAATTGGATGGAGGTAGCAAAGGCAGCCAAGAGGAGATGTTTCAGCAGAATCTTAGAGGGAGAGTTTACCAATAGGATGGGATGGTGAGAAGGATTGGATCTCCCACACATAAGTTGCCATGCTTAGAGTAAAGAAAGGCATGGGGGTGTAGAAGCATGAGCCCTCAGATGTGCTCAAGCAGATTCCAGATCTCAAAGAGGCTGGCATCTACCATGGAATGAGTCAGGCCTGTGGCTCCAATACTAGCACAGGACTAACACAGGAGCACCTTAGTGAATGGCAGGCAAGCAAGCAGACATGAAGATTAACCCCATTCCAGCGTGAGAGGGGGCCTGGGATCCCCATGCCCCCTTCCCACATGGACTTGACTTTCTGGCCCCTTACAGCTAGCCGAACCCAGCGGGCTCACAGGAAGTCGCACAGTGTGGGCTTCTTCAGTCTGCTGTTGGAAAAATTATGCCACCTCCTTCAAGGCTTCCGGAAAATGCTCAGGAAACTGACTGGGTCCCTGGTCTTTGAAGCCTTCATCTTCCTTGTCGTCTGCCTCAACACCATCATGCTAGTGGCCCAGACCTTTGCTGAAGTCGAGGTCCGGGGTGGTAAGAGCTGGGGAGCCCAGGGCCGGGTGATTTATACAATTTAGCTTATTTGAATCTTACTTCAGGAAAGCGGCAACATTGCTGTGTTAGACACAAGGGTCCGAGAGATAGCTGAGGTCAGGCATCCAGAAACAGAAAAGGCTGGCTACACTAGAGGATGTGCTGTTTGCAGACACAGCCACCAGGTGGCGCATCTGCTCTAAATACGCTGTGCGCGGGATGGGTGCTGGGAACTCAGGTGGGCAGGGGCCAGAAGCCTGAGGACACCCTGGAAGGGTAAGAGTGGAAAATGTGAGAAGGTGGCCCCTAAAGCCCTGGGGAGCAAGGGTAAAGGACATAAACTAAGGAGAGGAGGATAAGAAGAATGGTTGCTATTTCTTACATGTGTGCTGCTCAGGCTCCATTTAAAGCATTTTACTGGGTTAAATGCCTTCATGCTCATGAAAACTCTTTTAGGTGGACTGTTACTATCGCCGTTTCACAGGCGAGAAAACAGGCACAGAGCAGTTAGGACAGGGGCAGAGCCAGGCACTCCGGATAGCTGTGTGTGAGGTGCCCTGGGGAGGAGGAGGGAGGAGCCTGTGTTACTGGGGATGGGGTGGCCCTGAGCAAAGCCCCCGGTGCCCCCGCAGAGTGGTACTTCATGGCTTTGGACTCCATCTTCCTCTGCATCTACGTGGTGGAAGCTATGCTCAAGATCATTGCTATGGGCTTCAAGTACTTTTCTGACCCCTGGAACAATCTGGGTGGGTAGGGATGGCGTGTGTGTGTATCTGTCTGTCTTCTGTCTGTGTGTGTGTCTGTGTGTATCTGGTTGGGTGGGCATGGTGTGTGTGTTGGGGGCGGGGAACCAAACTGCCTCCAAGAGGCTGAAGACAAAAGGGGACAGGGGCAGGGGGTGCTGGCATTGGGAGGGCTGTGGGTCTGGGCTAGGGGCCTGCGCAGGAGCCCATTACCCTCAGGCACCCTGTGCCCTCAGACTTCTTCATCATGGTCATGGCTGTGCTGGACTTCATGCTCATGCAGATCAACTCCAATTCCCTCAAGCTCACCGTCTACAACCAAAGTGTTGTTCGGATCTTCAAGGTCTTCAAGAGCCTGCGGGCCCTCAGGGCCATCCGGGTCCTGCGGAGACTCAGGTCAGCTGGCCACCGCTGCTCACCCTGGTATGGGGACTGTGAAGGAAGAGGGGACACAGACCTAGACTCCCAAGGGTTGTGCTGTGACCTGTTCCAGGGATGGAGGAGGGGGAGGCTGCAGACTCCAGCCTGCTTCTGATAAGCTTCCTGCCAGATCATTATCTTCATTTTCCAGAGAGAGGCTGGGACTCCTCCCAGTCACCAGCAAATTAGGGACCTCCTGCGTTCAGCATCAGCTCTGGCTCCTGGGCACAGATCCCCACCCTCGTTGACTCAGCCTCCCTCTCAACCTCTGCCCACAGCTTCCTGACCAGTCTCCAGGAAGTGACTGGGACCCTGGTGCGGTCCTTGCCGTCCATCACCGCCATCCTCATCCTCATGTTTACCTGCCTCTGTATCCTGTGCCGTGGGGCTGGGACGGGGCCTGGGGTGCTGTGGTGAAGTGGGGCGGGGCAAGGAGGGGGCAAGGAGGGGGCAGGGTAAAATAGGCCCTGCGAGCCTGGTTTGGCCCTGAACAGCCAGTCCTCTTCTCTGTGGTGCTCCGGGCACTGTTTCGCCAATCTGACCCCAAGCGCTTCCAGAACATCTTCACCACCATCTTCACCCTCTTCACCTTGCTCACTCTGGACGACTGGTCCAACATCTACCTGGACAGCCGGGCCCAAGGTGGGGCAGGCCCCAGACTGGGAGGCGGGCAGGGAGCTGGCCAGGTGGCAGACCCTGAGGGCTCAGTTACTCCATCTGCAAAGCGGGGTTTTTAAGGCTTGCTGGCAGCGGTGTGGTGAGGGCTGGCAAGGGACTCAGCTCAAACAACCGCTTCTCTCCCAGGCGCCTGGTACATCATCCCCATTCTCATGATTTACATCATCATCCAATACTTTATCTTCCTCAAGTAAGGACCCCACCCCTGCTCTGTTGATGGGTTTCACTCCCCTCCCCCACCCAAACAGGGGCAACCCCTCCCCAGCCCTCTCACCCTGCCCAGGCCACGATAAACCCAGAGAAGGGCACAGGGCCTCTGCTACAGCCTCCTCCTTAAGAATGTCCCACTATCCCCCACCTGCAGCCTGGTGATTGCTGTCCTGGTGGATAACTTCCAGATGGCATTGCTCCAAGGCCTGGAGAAAGTAAAGCAGGAGGTACCAAGTGAGGGATGGGAGCAGGTGGACCAGGGAAAACAGGGGGGGGGGCACAGAGGCTGGAGGGAAGGGAGGAGGCTGCTCCAGGCACAGGCAGGCATGGGATGTGGACAGGACCGAGGTTTCCTCTTCCCAGAAGGCCGCCCGGATCCAGGAGAAGCTGCTGGATGACTCGCTGACAAAACTCAGTAAAGCAGGTATCAATCAGCCTTCTTCTCCATCCAGTCACCCAGGAGTTCAGACTCAGTTTTAGTTTCAGAATCTGAGACTCAGGAGAGCTTTCAGAGCTTAGAACTGTGGTCCGAAGAGCACCATGACACTCCTCCAAACGCCAATTAAACTGGTGGCCAATTCTTGAAAGACCCATTAGAGAAATAAGCCAAATTATGATTCCCTAAACTCTTCTTTCTGTTAATAACCTATAGAGTTTATAGCAGTGGTTTTACACAGGATGGTTTCAACTGTCCTTGAGGGTTTTGTCAAGGTCGTATACACACTTATCCAGAGTCACTCGAAGTGGATTGAAAGGCTATAAAAATGAAGTTTCCTGTACATGTTTAGTTTTACACACCTGGCTTTCTGAATGAATTGATTTTCAGCCGATTGCTTTGCTTCCTGCTTGACAATCTTCAGAACTTTAGAATCTGAGCTCCAGAATCCTGCTCTTAGAATCATTAACACAAGAGAATTAAGAATCCTCAGGGATCACCTGGTCCTTCACCTTACCCTTTCCATCAAGGACAGATACTCAGTGGGGGGGGGGGGGAAACTTAAGCAAAAAGAGGAATTCATGGCTCAAATTACTTGGCAAATTGAGGGTGTATGGGCTTTCAGGAATGGCTGGATCCAGGACTTGAATGATAGTCGAAATTTGGTCTCCTTCTAGCTCCCTTCTCTGTAGCCCTCTGTGTGGTTTTGTGCTTAGGGCAGCAGCTCCCCTGTGGTGGGAAAATGGCCACCTGCAAATCCAATCCCAAATCCTCACAGTTTAGCTATCCTTAGTGCTCCTAGCAGGGAGGTCCTCTTCTCTCAGAAGTTTCAACAAAGTCCCAGAAATGAGTCTCTTTTGCTCCAATTAATCACTTGCCTATTTCTGAACCAATCACTGTAGCCAAAAGGGTGGGCTGTTCTGATTGGCCATGCCTGAGTCACATGTCCTTGGAGCTGGGAGGTGGCATCAACCCCACGAGACAGCATGGACATAAAAGGGGTAAGAGTGGTTCCTCAGGACAATTGGAAGACTTTCATCAGAGAAAGAGGGAATGGATAGTGGACAGGCAAACAAACAAACAAGAGTACTACACATTCCATGCCTAGAGAAGCGATCTCTTTGAGAGTACCCCGGACAAAAACTTGTTAGTCTCTGCTTGAATATCTCCATAACACAGGGGGTTTCCTGCACCCCCTTTCAAATCCAGGCATCTCCTTGACCTCCCCCTTCTTTTTCTACACCCAGATTCTGAGGAGGTGATGAGTGAACATACTAAATACAAGTACCTCATCGAGAAAAAGTTTGGGACCATGACTGAGAAGTAAGGAGACCCAAAGGGAGGGGAAGCCTTGGATCTAAGGGGAGAGTTCTAGGAGCCTGGGCTTGCAGGGAAAAGAACATTGCCCACCTCTCTGGAAGGGAGGTAGAGGACCAAGGTTTGGCTTTTCCCACCTCCTGGGGGTAAGACATGGAGAACATAAGTGGCTCCTGCTTACCAAGAGTTATTTTGAGCCGCTGAAACAATCCCACCAGCAGCCCTTAAAGAACTATGCCAGCCCCTCTGAGGTCTAGGGCCAGGGGAAGGGGCAGCGGAGGGGTACTGGACGAGCAGTAATTCTGCTCATCTTTTTACTCCAGAAGCAAACCTGACCCTTGCTCTGGGCCAGGCCCCTGGGAGGACTCCAGGGACACAAAGAGGACACAGATGAGCACCTGCCCACAAGGGCCCCACCTCTAAAGACTGGTGCTGGGCCCTGGAGGGTGGGTGGACTTCAGTGAAGTAGAGGGGTGAAGAGGGGTGGGTTGGGGGACAGTGTGGTTAAAGGCCGGTGGCTGATGATCAACACACCGTTCCTGTTGACTTGAGTGGCCAGCTGGGGGCTCAGGGCTGTGCTCATGGAAGGGGGACCTTGGCACAAACTCCTGCTGCCTGGCTCTCTGGGAGCTGGGCCCCACCTCACCTCATCCAGACTGGCTCCGAAGCAGAGGACAGGGCAGCTGGCACTCTCCAGATTCTCCTCACTCACCAGCGGAGCCCAAACCCCAAAGGCCCTTCGTGATAAGCCTTTGCCAACCTCGCTGACGTCATCGCAGCCACTACCATGCCCACACATCCTTGCTTCACCCACCTGTTTCCCAAGTGGAACACATTCTTCTCCAGCTGTAGACCTTTACCCATACTATTCTATCTAGAATGTTCTCTGGTTGCTGATGCCAAGCTCAAGAGTTTGGAGAGCTGAGTTCCAGTCCTGCTCACTTCACCTCTTGTCCCTCCTGTCCGTCCTCCACATCCCACCAGCTTCTTGTCCACCAGCCTAGTCTGGGCCCTTTCCTGCTTCTGCCCGACGTTCCTTGGGTGTCTATTGACCTCCAAATCCTTCCCCTCCTTTCCACTTCTACTGAGAGTGCTCCCTGTGATTTTTGTTTGTTTGTTTTAATCTTTTTTTTTTCTTTAGAGAGTGGTCTCTGTTAAGAGTGGTTTTGGCTTTTCTCTCCTCTGATTTTGAAACCCTACAAGGGCTCCTGCCTCCCTTAGAATAAAGTCTGGGCACTTTGCTTTGACATTTCCTAAGTGTCTCCACCTCCAATCCATTCATTCTCTAAAGCTTCTTCCCTGAGGCCTCCCCAGCCCCCCAGTGTATGCCCCACTGTTCTGCAGTTGGGAACTGGGAGCCCTGCCTAAGCCTGCCAAAAGTGCCCATCTTTCAAACCCAACTCCGTGGTACTTCTGGAAGCCTTTCCTGATTCCCAGTCCTGGGGCCCTCAGTGCCCTCTGTCACACTTGTCATGAGTGTCAGCACTGGATTTGCTCTCTGGCTCTGCCACAGGCTCTGCTTCTTGAGGGCAGAGTCTGTTTCTTGTTTGTTCTGTGTTCTGAGAGCACCTTGCAGTGGTATTTGATGGGTGGGTTGATACCGTCGGCAAGCAGTAAAGGAGTTAGTGAGTGGGTAGTAAGGTGGGTGAGCGAGTGGGGTTTTAGGTGGATGACAGACTACACACCGCCTGGTGAAAGGGTGAGGTGGGGTTCCAGTGAAGAGGGCTTCGGTAGAGGGATAGATGAGCGAGTGAAAGGGGAGGCGGGTGGCATGGGCAAGTGAATAGGCACTTGGGTGGATGGATGGGCAGGTGTTGAATGGGTGCGCACAGAGGTATGAGGTGGTGGGAGGGGTAGGCAGGTGGTGGGTGGATGGAGGGATGGAAGGTTGGGAAGGTAGATAATTAAAGGTCAGAACTCTCTGTGGTACAGGCAGACGGGGGTGGGGGCTTACGTATGGAAGAGGAGACATGCCATGAAAGGCCTCTCTGAAATGTGGCTGTGGCCGGAAATAGAGGTCTAGGGTGATGTGAGGGTGTGTGTGTGGGGGGGGGAGGCAAGCAGGGAGAGCCACCTTGGGGGCTCTGGGGGACCAGAAGGCCCAGCTCAGCAGGTCAGTGAAGGCTTGCCTCTGCCCGCTCCCAACCCCAGGCAGCAGGGGCTCCTGTTCCACTTCCTGCAGCTGGTGGCTGGTGTGGAGCATTACCAACAGAAGTTTCGCTCCCAGGCATCCGTCATCGATGAGATTGTGGACACTGCATTTGAGGTGACCCAGGCAGGACCAGAAGGGAGGGCCCGGGGTGGGGAAATGCTGGAAGGCCAGGCAAGAGGTCCTGTGTCCAGAAGTGGCCCTGAGTGTCAGTCACATGGGCGTTCGGGAAGGCAGAGGCTAGCAGCTCAGCCACCCTCCCATCCCACCCTGCAGGCAGGAGAAGAGGACTTCAGGAGGTGACTCCAGGCCGGGGACCTGGGATACAGACTTCAGCCTCTGGCATGCTACCCACTGTGGTGGGTTGGGACAAATCGTCAGATCTGCGGGGATGATTGTCAGGCCTGCAGGGCTGGGACCTAACAGAGTTTTAAAACCCCAGGTGGCCCTGTGTCCTCACTGGCTGGGCTGAAGCATGGGGCAGGGGAACTTGTATGTGTGAGTGAGTGAATATGAGTATGTGTGTGTGTGTGTGTGTGTGTGTGTGCACATGAGTGTTGCATATGAAGCCAACAGGGCCCAGCATCCTAGTGTGGCCTGGCATTAGCAGCAGCCAGAGGGGTGACCTGGAAAGTAGGCCAGGCTTAGTGCTGGCAGGAGAGGACAGTCACCCTGCTTTGAGAAAGAAGGCCTTTCTGGCACCAATGTCAGGAAAGAAGGAGCATGCTGGAACGGCCCTCTGTCGTCAGGGTGTGGGGGACCAGAAGGCTCCCAAAACAGGACTCAGGACCTAGAACTCAGGTCTACCAGCACCCTCAGCCTCCAGATCAGAGTTCATTGCCGTAGCCTGCCCTACCAAGGGTCACACTGAAGAGCCTCAGTGAGGGGAGGTGGAGTGGAAGCTGCTTCAGCCCTTCTGGCCTCATGATGGGATGGGGGGCGGGGGCAGCAGACAAGTTGGGGTATGCGTGGAATGAACGAGCTTGCTGTCAGAAGAAAGCAGGGAATGAGGCTGAGGGCTGCTTCCTGCCTGCCTTGTCCAGGGCTTAGATGAGTTCACCTGCTTTCAGCCTGAGCCCGGAGCTCCTGTCCTCATAGCTGGGGGTGGTAGTGGGGCACTAACCTTGGGCCTGGGCTGGGTGCGGAGACCTAGCACTGAGTCAAGCACAAGCTCAGCCCTGGCCCTGGGGGCTGCCATCCACTAGCTACAATACCCACCTCACCCCCAGCAAAGTGAAGCTAGCATGCAGGACAGGCTGGAGGGTGTCAGCAGTGGGACTCCCAAGTGGAGGCTGAGGGGCAACCACCTCTGTGCCTCTAAGTTGGATGAGATAGTAGCAAAGCCCCAGGCCCCAGGACAGAAGCAGCACCTCTGGTTCCTGGCCTGGCTGAGGGCGCTGGCTGGCCCCGGGACCAAGAATAGACTGTGCAGAGGAAATGCCATCAGGGATTTGGACACAGTTTCCAGGGGTGGAGAGGCCATCTAGCAGATATCTCCAGCCTTGCCTCACTCCACCACCTCACACATTCATTCAACAAGCATTTCCTGCCACCTGCCCTATGCCAGCCCCATGCTGAAAGCTCCTGCTTGGTGGCACCTGGGAGCCCTCCCAAACAACAGTCCCACCACATGCCCCTGGGCTGTCTGAGCTGCCACAGCTGGCCAGCTTGAGCAGAGGCACAACTGGAAGTTTCCTCTGCATCCCTAACTCCTGTCAAACTCAGGTGCCCATGTGGAAGTCAGGTCTGTTTTTCACCTCCCTATCCCCACCCCAATATGGCCTCTGAAGGCGGAGGGCAGGGCCCAGGCCCTGGGGCTGTTCCTCACTAGGTCCCGGCACTGGGCAGGGGCCCAGGCAGGCAAACAGGGCGTGAGGCCTTGCCTGCAGGGTTCTGCCTGCCTGGACCTGATAGTGTCCACATCCAGGGCTCCCAAGGGATCCAGCCACTGCCCATCTGTGCCAGGTGTGGGTGTGCTTTTGTGCGTCTGTGGGACAGCTCTGGGTGGGGCATGTGGGTCTCTAGAGTCGTGTATTTGGGGGTCTGTATACATCTCCAGGTTGTTTCTGGGGTGGGATGCTTCTGTGTGTTTGTGTCTGTGTCTGGGTTGCTAGGTTGTGTTTGTGTTTTTCTGGATATGTGTGTGGTGTCTGGGAGCATCAGAGTATGTGTTGTGGGTTTGTGTGTGTTATGTGTGCTGAGTTCTGGGGTGTGTGCCTGTGTAGCAGGTATGAATTGTAGCTGTAAATTCATATGTGCAAAAAATGTTGCAGCTCTGTTTACTTTAATGCCATTAAATCGCATCTGCCCCTCATCCCTCCTGTAGGCAGCAGATCTGACCTCAGTCCCCTTGGAGCTCCCCATCCGGCCCCTTCCCAGCAGCTTGTCCAGAAAGCAAAGCACTGGGGGGCGTCCTGGGGCGTTTCCCACCGTGTATACTTGAGCATCACTGTCCCGGCCCTCGTGCCAGCAGGGGCTCTCCATCTCTGGGCCACATGTGGGTAGAAGACTCCCACAGGCTGGGAGCTCAGGGGCCCAGTGCCCTGCTGGCTGAACGCCCCATGTGCCACCGAGTTGTCCTGGGGGCTGAGGGGAACAGTGCTCAGGCGCTATTCAGAGTGTTCTCTGAGTCCTACCCTTTCCGCTCAGGGGCACCATCTGTCTCCTGTGACTCTATCTTCCCCCCTTAACTCAGTACATTAAGTCTCTGGAGGTTTGTTCCCCTATGTCTGTGATGCTGGGGTGTTTGGAGGACTCCAGATTTGGGGGTGATATGGATGCCCTGTCAGTTGGGGGGGGGCTAAGGCTCCAGTGGGAGTAGGGATGAGAGAGGGGAGAAGAGATGGATGCAAGAAGCAGTGCTAGCAATTTATTGCAACAGATACGGCCCATGGACCCCAAGTGCCCTCCACCGATGGGCCGGTTCCCTCCCGCTCCCACCCCATGGCTGTGGGGTCTAGTACACAGGCATGCAGTGGTGCTTTAGGAGCGTGGTAGAGTTCTGCCAGGGAACCACTAGGATCTCAAAGTCACAGCGCAGCTTCTGCAGATAGAGCATGGAGAGGAAAGAAGGAGGGGTGAGCCTGGGTCCAGGCCCGCCTCCTCCCACAGTCAACCCTTCCCCCACATGGAGTCAGGTGGCCCGGACTAGATCCCAGGTCTTTCTAGCCCACACCCTCACTCCAGGGGGAAATGCGGGGAGCCCCAGTCTCCTCTCTGCACCCCACCCTGGCCTGGGGCTGAGTCATCCAGGAGGCAGCTAGACCAGATCGGGTTGGACAACCTGAGGGCCTCAGGTGCTGGGAGTCCGGGTGTGTGTGCGTGTGAAGGCTGTTACCTCCTCCTCAGTGCCAGCTGCCAGGGGGCAGGTGGTGAGGTCCATGCGGTCTCCAGCCACTGCACTCTTCCGGCACGCTGTGCTGCCCATCTCCACGGTCAGGTAGTACTTGATGCCAGCCACCAGCTGGGACGGAGAACGGGGGCAGGTCAGGGGTGCAGGGACACATGCCTGGCCTACACCTCTCACCTCTCTCCATAGCCTGCCAGCTCCCATTCCCTTCCCCTGGACACATCCAGCACACCAGCCTCAGGGTTCACATTTGGGACAGGAGCGTCCTGGTGGGGGATCCCTGGGGGAAGAGGTGACAGCCTGCGCCATGAAGGGGGCTGGGCGACCCAAGTACCCACACAGTCCTGTAGTGGCTGCCTCCCCAATCAACCGTCAGGGCAGGGATAGAGTGAGGCTAGGGAGGTAGCTGTGCAAGTTCAAGGTTGGATCCTGTCTATTTGAAATGTGGATATTTTGTTCATTGTGAAATCTTGGAATATATACATATACACATATAGAGAGAGAGAAAGAGAGAGAGAGAGTTAAAATATTATCCTGATGACTCCTGTGGCTCCCTCTTCATCTGGGGCTGGGCTGAGCGCTTCACTCGCCTAGTGCCCCCCTCGCCCCGGCCCGGACCCACCAGCCCAGCCGCACCTGGCTCTGCGCCTTGAGGATGTGCGTGTCGCGGAAGTAGTAAAGACTGTTGCTGCCCATGTTGTAGCTGGCCACGGCCGCCTGCGCCGCCTTCAGCACCTGCGGGTCGCTGGTCGACAGGTCCTGCCTCCCTCCAACCATAGGAACTCCTGGCCGGGCCCAGGTGTCGCGGGGCAGTGCCAGGAGGCATACCGCGAACAGAGCCAGACCCAGCGCCAGCGGGAGGTTAGGAAGCGCCATGGTCGTCAGTGCCCGGCAGGAGCCCGCGCCGCTTTTACGGGCTCCGAGGCCCCGCCCGCGCCCGCTGTGCGCCCCCGCGGGGCGGGCGGGCGAGCAGGGATCGCTGGCCTGGGCGGTCTGGGGAGGTCACCTTCCCAACGTCAGCGGGGGCAGCACACCTGTGTGCCACGATGCTTGCCCTGCCCTTCAGGACACACCCAGTCCTGTGAAAGGACAGCCACAGTTCCCAGCAACAGTGCCACCATTGGGACAGTTCAGGGAAGGCCTAGCCAGTAGGAAATACCAACAGCTATGAGCACACTCTTACTATCACCACCATTTAGTAACTGTGTAACCTTGGAGAAGTTACTTACCCTCTTACTCTTGGCCTCAGTTTCCTCCTCTGTTAAACGGGGTTTCAATAGGTAAAGGGATTAGAGGAGGCCTGGTGTTATATAATCAAAGTAGGGACATGTCTGCACTAAACCAGTGGCTGTTTAACCCTCCCAACCGGCATGAAATGGGAATCAATAATGTTTCCACTTAACAGAGGAAACACGATGGAGGGGACAACTGAATGGCCCAAGCACACCAGCTGGTAAACAGTAAATGGTGACTCTGGCTTTTGAGCTGGGCAGTCTAACTCAGATCTGTGCTCTTAACTAGACTGAGACCAAAGGCTGACAACTGGCAGAAGGAGAGGTGTGTGTTGTACCAGCTCTGCCACTTAACTGGCTGGGTGACTTTTGACAAGTTCCTCCACCTCTCAGAGCCTCAGTGTCCTCATCTGAAGAAAGGTGACCACTCTTACCTTCTAAGGTTATTCTACTAATGGCCCAAGACTAGATCACCCATAGGTAAGTTGGACGTGTGCTGGAGGCACCAGCAAAATGGGGCACTATGACTTTGGGCAATAATCTGATAATACATTTTAAAAAGCGTTGAAGGGAAAGCTGGGATGGCTCAGCGGGTAAAGTGCTTGCTTTGAAGCCCCGAGGACCATGGATCGAATCCTGGCCCCGGCCCATGCGGACCCACATGCTGAACTGGGGTGTGCACCACCTCCATATAGTGTACTATATACTATAGTATATAGTACAGTTCAGTTCTTGCCGGGACCTATCTGGGAGGTTCCCGCCCCAGTTCCTGCCCTGCGCAGCCCTGTGCCCACCTGTGGAGTGAAACTATATGGAAAGCTAATGTCAACTGTGGAGACTGCTCTGGGCCCTCCCCCTTCTCTCTGTCTCTCTCTGTCTCTGTTTCTCTCTGTCAAAAATCAATAAAA
>PVKE010005864.1:40038-57017 GCA_004027555.1 Craseonycteris thonglongyai
AAAAAAAAAAAAAATCAATAAAATAAATCTTAAAAAATATATATATAAATATATATATATATATAGCGTTGAAGTAGTCAGCAAGGGAGAAGTCTGGATTTTGTTGGGATTCTTTATCTGTATTTTAGAGATTAGCACAGTTTGTACTGCTGAGGGTACGTGGGATTCTTGCCCTTGGTCAGAGACTGGGGCTTGGAAGAGGTAGTGGTTTACAGTGTGTGACAGCTGGTACTTAATATGTGGTATTAATATTCCAGTTGACTCTTGAACCACATGGGTTTGAACTGCACAAGTCCTCTTATGTGTGGATTTTTTCAGTAAATACGGTAAACAGATTTTCTCTTAAGATTTTAACATTTTCTTTTCTCTAGCTTACTTTATTGTAAGAATATAGTATATAGTACATACAAAATACAAAATATGTGTTAATCAACTGTTTGTGTTATTGGGAAGGCTTCAGGTCAATTGTAGGCTATTAGTTATGTTTGAGGGGGAGTCACAGTTATATGTGGATTTTCAACTGTGAGGGGCAGGTTGGTGCTCCTAACCCTAAGGTGTTCAAGCGTCAACTGTACTGTGATGAATATTATGAGTAAGCATCCAGCATTCCTCAGGACCAGAGTGTGATCACTGCCCAATCCAGCTGCTTACCCCACCCTCTTAGTTCAGCTGTGAAAAACAATCTTGAGATTCCAAGGAACAGTCACAGGTTTGTTGGGGCTCAGGTGTCTGCCTTAAAGGGACAAAGCCCAATTTTGGGGAGAGCTGGTGTGAGCTTGGCTGGATGAGGAGGCCAAGGCCAGGCAAGAATCCAACCTGAGAAAAGCTAGGAGGCGGGAGAGTATGCGGCCCAGGATCTCAACACAAGAGGTGGGAGAGGCAGCTCCTATGGGACAGAAGCCTCCTCGGGCTCTCCCAGGTCTGCTCTCCTGTCACTTGGAGCTCAGCCATGGCTGTATTTACCTCCAACAGCTACCTGGAAACTAGCCAAGGCCTGGTCCCCAGCTCATTTGCCTCTATCCTGTCAGTCCTCTGTGATGATGCTAGAGTCTTTTGTACCCCAACCTAACTATTGCCAAAGCCCTTTCACCCACTGGCTTATTCTTAAAAAAAAAAAAGATTTATTTTATTGATTTTTGACAGAGAGAAACAGAGACAGAGAGAGACAGAGAGAAGGGGGAGGGCCCAGAGCAGTCTCCATAGTTGTACATCATCAGTTTTCAACATGATTTCATTCCACACAGGTGGGTGGGGGCCACTCAGGGCGGGAACTGGGCCAGGGGCCTCCCTCATGGGAGGCACACCCCCTCGAGCTCGGGGTCGAGCCATAGGGCAAGAACCAAACTGGGGGCCTCCCGCATAGAAAGCCCACCTCATTTCAGCATATGGGTTTGCACAGGACGGGGGCTGGGATTTAATCCTCAATCCCCGGAGCTGCAAAGGGAGCACTTAACCCACTGAGCCATTCTGGCTTCCCCAAGGTTTATTCTTGTAAGCACCCTGAAATAGTAAGCATCATCCTTATTTTGAGGATGAAGAAAGTTAATCAAAGAGGTCAGGACAATCGTCTAAGGTCACACAGCTAGAATTAATGTCTTGCTGAGAAAAGAGGGATGGGGAGGGAAATTAACAATGACCAGGTTCTTGATATGTGTCAGGCTTTGTGTCAGAGACTCAACATGTGTTCTCTCATCCTCATAACAACTCCACAGAAACAATGCGTATGACCTCTTTTACAAGGAAGAAATGGGGTGGGGGGGGACAAAGCGGGTCAGAGGTGGGGCTTGGGGTGGCAGCCACATGCCAGCATCCTAGTATGAGTCCTGGACTGCTCCAGTGGGATATGAGGCCTGCTGTGCAAGAGGAGTGTCCCTGGAGATGGGGCATCCCAGGGGGATTTCTCAGGGCTGGGTCTCACTGAAGAAGGGCCCTAGCCTGGACACCACTCTGTCTGGACCACTCTGGCTTCATAAGGAGGCCTGAGCTCGGGGTTGGCCATCCCCACTGGCCACAGGGCACAGCCTCGTTTTGCTGTAGCCCAGACATCCCAACCCAGGGTGCCCATGGCACCCCTCTTGCCCCTGGCTGATGGGTCTCACTGACCAGGTGGGCCCTTGACATTCCCTTCTCCCTGGGACCAGGCCACTCAGGGCCTTAGTGCTGCTCCCCCACCCTCAGAGCCCTCCTCACTGAACCTTTAGCTGTGGATATTCCCTCCCCAGGGCTCTGCTCCCCTTTCCCTGTGCGACTATATCCTGGAAAGACCTTATGGCAGGGGAAGCTGCGATCAAACAGTGGTTAAAGCTCCCCCCTGTGGAGAAGTTCTCCTAAATATAGGGCTTTCCGTTCAGTAGCTCAGCGGTTGCCAACGTTTTTGGCACCAGGACATTTCATGGTGGATAATTTTTCCACGGACCAGGGGGCAGGGGCAGGGATGGTTTCGGGATGATTCAAGCACCAGATACAGCTTGTCACTTATCACTTATTACAGGCTTTTGTTTTGTTTTACAAGATTTATATTATTGCTTGAGAGAAGGGGAGAGGGGGAGAGGGGGAGAGAGAGAGATGAGGGAGGGCTCAGAGCAGTCTCCATAGTAGTACATCATTAGTTGTGACATGGTTTCATTCCACACAGATGGATGTGGAGCCGCATGGGGTAGGAACCAAACCCAGGGCCTCCTGCATGGGAGGCAAGAACCTTTGCTGCCAAACCATCCCAGTGGTTACCAGTTGTGCAGCAGTTCAGCACATGGGGTTGCACAGGCCAGGGCTGGGAATTGAACCCCAGACCTCGTAATTGTGAGGTAAGTACTCAACCATTGAGCTATCCCAGCATCCCTATAGAGTTTTGATATGAGACTG
Source organism: Craseonycteris thonglongyai (assembly GCA_004027555.1). Lineage (NCBI taxonomy): Eukaryota > Metazoa > Chordata > Mammalia > Chiroptera > Craseonycteridae > Craseonycteris > Craseonycteris thonglongyai. The sequence continues at coordinate 42,901 of PVKE010005864.1, forward strand.
CAAGCAATTGATTATGGTCTCTGTGCAAACATCTCTGCTAATGTTAATATGTATTTACAGCAGCTGGGCAAACTTCCCTGCTAACATTAATCTGTATTTGCAGCTGCTCCCCAGTGCTAGCATCATTGCCTCAGCTCCACCTCAGGTCATCAGGTATTATATTCTCATAAGGAGCGTGCAGTCCCTCGCATGCGCAGTCCTCAATAGGGTTTGTGCTATGAGAATCTAATGCCACCGCTGATCTGACAGGAGGCAGAGCTCAGGCGGTAATTCGAGCAATGGGGAGCAGCTGTAAAAACAGATGAAGCTTCACTCGCTTGCCTGCTGCTCACCCCCTGCTGTGCCACCCAGTTTCTAACAGTCCCAGTCTGTGGCCCTGGGATTGAGGACCACTGCATTAGCCGGTTGAATCCCTACAACTCTGCACAGCTGACCGAGCAGACTGAGGCTCAGAGCAGCAAGTACCTTGTTCCACGTCACACAGCCAACAAAGGAAATGAGACCAGAACCAGCAGGCCTGGCTGGCTTTCAGGCTACCAGCAGTCAGAGTAACAGTAGAGACCTGGGTCCCTGCAGGGAGGAGACAATGTGGAAGGGAGATTGATGGTCACTTACTCAGGGTTTCACACCATCTGAGCTGCTACTGGGGAAGATGTATCTTGGGCTTGGATTTGTCCTATTATATAACCTCCCCTATTTCCTTTCCAGGGGTAGCAGGACACCTTCAGAACCCCAGAGTGCATAGGTTGAGTTCACCCCAAGCTCTGGGTCAGATCTGAGCACTCATGACTAGACTGGCTAAGGGAGTCAAGCTCTGGCTGGGTGCAACAGTGGGGTAAGAGTGGACAATGACACTGACTCAATATTTGCTGACTTCCAGGCCCACCTACACCCCTTGCCAAGCACACCCTGTTGCGCAATGTGAGCTGACATTTAAATAACCTGCTTTCTACCCGTCCCCACCTAGGTCTGCTTTCTCCAACATCGCCCAACATTTGCCCTTCTGGCTGAGGTGGGGTTGGGATCTATGTGAGGCCACACTGTCACCAGGCTCATTCTGGATGCCCTTTGTCTCCTGCTGTCCCAGGACTGCTCCAGGAAGCTGTGTGGGATGCACTAAACGGCCAAGGTAAAGGGTCTGGGCCTTTCCAACTTGTCACAGGCACTGCCTGAGCCCTGAGGGAGGTGAGACAGCAGGCTCCAGCCCCTTCAGAGACAAAGCCTGTGGCTGAGGCAGGGAAGAGCCTGTGACAAGGAAGCAGAGCAGGCAGCGCATCATCCCACAGGGTTTCGTAGGGCAGGCCCAGTGCCAGAGCCAGGGGAGGCAAAACCTGGCAACCAGCATGGGCAGGACCCCTGGGAAGGGCGTGGGGGGAGGAGGAACCATCTCCATTGCCTCACAGAGTGCCAGCAACAATCTGTCAGTCAGATCTGAGGTGGGAGGAGGCCCCCCACAAGCACACCAGGCCTGTGTGACAGAATCACAGCACAAGGGTCAAGGCTGATGGGACTCTGAAGTGACCCTGGACCCATTCAGGAAAATACCAGAAAACTTAGGAGGCCTGAAAGTCCCAGGACAGCCACATGATCACCTTGGTCTGGGCTTCAGACTGGCACCTTTCCAGGAAGCAGCCTGTAACACAAGCTGGGCCCTCCTCTGGCCACCTGGTGCCCTTCCAAGGGAACCACTCACACATCCCAGACCCAGCCTTACACTGAACCATCCAGAATTTCCAACTCTTCACATAATTGCTCTAGACCAGCATCTTTGTTTTGGTTTCCCTTTGATCCTCCTTCTTCTATTGAGATGGAGCTAATATATGGAAAAGTACACATAATATTATCTGTTCACTTTTAACAGTCAACTACCACACAGGTCAAGAAATAGAAACTGCCACTCCCACCCCAGGTTGTCCCACTCACCATGCCCACCTCCTGCCCCCAGATGCAATCATTGTTGACTTTTGCAATAAGCATTTCCTTGCGTTTTTCTAGTTTTACCACTTAGGCAGAGATCCCCAAGCTTGACTTAGTTTTACTAGAAAATACTTGTTTTACCTAAGTGTTCAGACAAATTTATGTTCCCATTAGCTGGATATGTTTCTATTGTTGCATTTCCTCAGCAGCATTTGGTATTGACTTTAAAATGTTTGCCAACCCAGTGAGTGTATTATAGCATCTCATTTGCATTTCTGGTTACTAATGTAATTGTTTTGTTTTTTTCTTTGCTGCTGTTATGTATATGCTTTGGATACAGTCCTTTGTCATTCTGTGTTGCAAATATCCCTTCCCACTCTGGGTCTTGTCTGTCACTCTCTTTATGGTATCTTTAGATGGGAGTTTCTATTAATGAAGTTGAATTTATCAACTTTTTCTTAAATTTTCCCCTACCCTGAGATCATGAAAATTATCCCAATTTTTGTATTTCATATGTCAGTCTCTCCTCACTAGACTGTAAGCCCTTTGAGGAAAATATAAGCCGCAGTTTCTCACTGAGGCCCTGCTGAAGGGCTGAAAGCCAAGCAGGCCTGAGTGCTGCACAGCTAACATTTCATCTGATCCTTACAACAATCTCATTTTTCAAGTGTGCAAACTGAGAGGCTGAGTGACATGACCAAGGAACATGGAGCTCCCAGGTACATGGGCTTCCAAGTTATGCTTTGAAGGCCAGTGCGGATAGTTCCTGGCAGTTCTGAGTCCATGGACATATTACTTAGTCTCTCTGAGTCCCTCGCTTCCTCACCTTAAGAGAAGACAATTACTTATTGTGGAAGAAAAAAATATTTGTAAAGATCTTAACTGTGCTCCTGGTACACTAACTGTTCAACCAAGAATAAAATGAAAATGTACCAGATAAAGTGTCACTCATGCCCTCCCAGCTGTGGTGTCCCTGCTCTGCCTGAGAGCAGGGCAGATACCAAGAGGGCTGCCCACTCCTCTGAGAGGCCAGAAAAGCACATGACAATAGCAGGTGAACTCTAACCCACATTTGGTCCCACTCTTCCTGGTACCTGACTCCCACTGACTTTCCTACCAGGTGCTGCCTAGCCCAGTTGTTGACTCAACTGACATCTGGGAACAGTATAGCACACCTGGATCCCAGGAAGGGACCAACCCATACTCTCCCCCACATTACTAAGGGACTGAGACATTCTGAGGACCTGCCTGAGGCTTGTGTGGCTAGGGTGGCTGCCCTCCAGAGGGGAGGAAACCACCAGTTTCGATGTGCACTGATAAGGAGTGTGGCAGACCTGATCAGCCCCTGGGAAGTGGAGACTCACAGCCCACCTGCTTTTCAACCCACAAAGCACAGTCTTAAAGGCCACTGATTTTATTGATTTAAAAAACTTTATAAGGACAATAACTATTCTGCCAAAAGAGAAGACAAATGGCTTAAAACACCAGAAGTGAGGGTGGGGGTGAGCGAAGGGGCCAGAAATCCACTCAGAAAAGCTGGTAATTACTGACATGAAACTGGCAGGGGAAGGTGATGGGAGATGCATGCAAGAGCAAGAATTCCAAAAAAGTTGAAATGGTGATGGGAGAGCACTCCCTGAAGACCCTGAAGGATGTCGGAGGTGAGTAGACAGCAACTGTTTCCTTTGTAGAGGACAGGGGAGGAGCCCCACTAGGCTGCAAACTCCAGAGGCTCAAGGCTGAGGCTAGGGACTGGGGGCTCCCCAGAGAGCATCACAAGAAGGCATCACACCACTCACGAAGGCACCCGAAGCAGTCCCTGGACTGCTTGGCATTGGCCCCACATGTGTCCTTTAGCCATTCCCGGAAGAGGTCTTCATCTTTCTTTAGCACCAGAAACTGGCCAAGGACCACATAGGCCTATAAAACAAGCAAAATAAAGGGCATGCTGCTCAGAGCCCTGTGGGGCTATAAACAAAAAGGCCATTTTTTGTGACATTTAAAACACATGAGCATATGAAGCATGGCAAGCTCTGGCTATCTCTTCAGATTACATACTCCTGTCCACCCTCACCAGGTGCACTCACTTTCACTCCCAAACTGCCAGGCAATGTTGTGTTCTGACACCCCCAGCCCTGCATACAGCTTCCCCACACCTTGTCAAAGCCCCTTTCCTCCAGCTTCTTGCCCAGGACTTCACCAATCCCGGCCAGGCTCCCCACTGGCTTTTCCCCCATGGGCTCTGCCACGAAGTCTCGGTGCTTTTGGGAGGTTGTCATCTTGATCAGGATTAATCTAGGAATCCCAAGAAAAGGTAGGTTAGGGCTGAAAAACGGAAACTGCCAAAGACCCACTGGCAATCTCTTAAGAGGAAGCTAGACCAGCTATTATGTTGGCTTATCCGATTCCTTTCATTTCACGGGCAAGAAAACTGAGGTCTAAGAAGAGTTTTCCCCACTACTCAAATGAGAAATCTCTTCCACTTGGTATTGCACCACAGGAAGGAGTATCCTGCCCTATTAGGTAGCACACACAGGGCAGTGGAAGATTCCCAGTGTCAGTAGCCAGAGATCGCCCTGAAGGTGTCAATCCTGTGACCTTGGCTGGGCAAAGAAAGCACTGACTCTGCCTGGAACGGCTACCTAGCCTGAAAATCAAACAAAGGGTCCCTTTGCCCTATCCGACCCATAGGCTGCTCACAGCGCACGGGCGCAGTAAAGAGCGTGTACACCAGCTCCCCTGCTCCTCCAGGTTCACCCCTGGATTCCCTCCGAACTGCGTCGGCCCCGCCCCCAGCGCGCGCCGCCCCGCCCCGTCCACGAGCCGCCGCGCCCACGCGCCGCGTCCCTCCCATCCTCGCCGGGCCGCCGGCGCCTTCTCCGAGGGCGCATCCTCTAGCCAGCCGCAGCGCTTGCGGTCCCCTCTCCTCCCTCTGCCTCCTGTGGCCTCCAGTCCGAGCCCTGTCTGCGGCTCGTGCTCACCGGTAACTCCAGTTCCCGTAACGGATACTCCCGCCACACGGCTGCTACTGCCGATACCTCAACCCACTAGAACTTTCTTCTAGTTCCGTTTCCGGGTCACCTCAAGAGCCACCTAAAAATTTAAACCTGGCGCTTCTAGCCACGTAGAGCCATAGAGATGAGGCGCTCTAGACCTCCACGGCAGTCTTAGTAGGGACTCCTTTCTGGTCTCTTCGCGTGAGATTGGGCTGCCGCCTATGGTCTCGCTTCTTGGGCAGCATTTCTGGCCTCAGGAAGCAGAGGTTTCGGTGGACAAAACTTCATTTTCCCGCTGTACGGCATCCGGAACTTAAGGACCTAGTCTTGGCCGACTGGGCGGTAGGAAGAGTTAGAGGAACGGACAAGGAAGTGGGGGTGGGGGTGGTGGTGGCCGGAGGCTTCTGTGAGAACGCCGGAAGTACGGTGCTCGGAGGGGTCTGACTGTGGTCGACTCGTGTAGTCTTCACCGCTGTGGGGCTTGCAGGAGTCGGGCAGGAATCGGAGGCGCCCAAGACCTAAGTCCAAGCCGACGCCGCCGTTGTTACCGCGGGCAAATTCCCTTTTAGTGATTTCATTGGCTCAGTTGCGAAGTGAGTCGTTGACAGGCCGCTCGCTCCCCGCGAGCGTCCAGCCTGGAGAACAGAGTCGTTCAGGCAGCGCCCTTGGGAGAAGAGGGCCAGAAAGTAAGTGTGGGTCTTTCCTCCGGGATAGAGAGTGGGGAGGGCAGAGAGCGGTAACTAGAGGTGACTCTTAGGAGTTTCCTTTGGAAACTTTACTAGCCTTGGTGGTGTCGATTCTGGTCTTCTTAGAACCCAAGTCAGAAACACAGCAGATGCCACAGACCAAGCCGGCTTACGTCGACCTTTAATGAACTCGTTCCTGGCTTGCCCCATCGCGGTGATCTGCTAACTGGTTTCTGCGTTGTAGTGTGTTGAGAGATTGAGCATCTGTGTTGTGTGGCTGTGCTGCACTTGGGATGTACAGGCATGTTGAGGGAGATACAGTTAATCTCACAGCCCTTCCTGAGCCGTTGCTAGAATGATTTATTTAGTTTTTATGATTATGCCAGTACTTATGATAACACGAGTTATTTTTACTTGTACACTATGCTAAGTGCTTTGCTTACATCATTTCATCCTAATAGCAATGACCTGGGTTAGCTGTTATTTTTTTTTCTGAAATCTAAAGAAGTTAAACAGTTAAGAATGTCCACTTAAGAATGTCTAAACCTCTAGAGAATTTATTTTTAAGATTTACTTTATTGTTTTTGACAGAGACAGAAGGGGAAGGCCCAGAGCAGTCTCCATAGTTGTATGTCATCAGTTCTTGACATGGTTTTGTTCCACACAGGTGGATGGGGGCAGCGCAGGGCGGGAACTGAACTGGGGGCCTCCCACATGGGAAGCACGCCTCAGTTCAGCATATGGGTCCACATGGGCTGGGATTCAATTCTCGGTCCCTGGGTCTGCAAAGCGAGCGTTTAACCCGCTGAGCCATCCCAGCATCCCCTAGAGAATTTTTATAAGAGTTTATTTAAGCCAAACTGATGACCTGTGCTGGGGAGCAAGATCTAAAGTGCTCAGGAGAATGACAGTTTTGCAGTTTCTTTCATACATTATAAATTGAGTCATCTAAAAAAGATTACACGGGAAAGCTGGGATGGCTCAGCGGGTAAAGCGCTCGCTTTGAAGCCCCGAGGACCGAGGATCGAATCCCGGCCCTGGCCCATGCGGACCCACATGCTGAACTGGGGTGTGCCCCCAGTTCAGTTCTTGCCGGGACCTATGTTGGAGGCTCCCGGCCCAGTTCCTGCCCTGCACAGCCCTGTGCCTGCCTGTGGAGTGAAACTATATGGAAAACTAATGTCAACTATGGAGACTGCTCTGGGCCCTCCCCTTTCTCTCTGTCTCTCTTTGTCTGTTTCTCTCTGTCAAAAATCAATAAAATAAAATAAAACTTAAAAAAAAAGATTACACAAGGGTGAGAGAAAGCAGGGCAGGTTTGAGGTTACAGAATAATGAGATTTTGTGCTCTTGAGGGTAGTCATGCCTTCAAGGGGTATTACTTGGCTAGCTTAAAACCCTTTCACTAAAGAAGTTATAAGCCTGGTGTGTAATTATCCATCATGACCTTCCCATTTAGGAATTTATGATCAGATCACCCTCTGAGGTGATCTTTCCACAGGACCCTGTTTTTTTCCTCCACAGGAAATAGTCAAGGTAGGATTTCAGTCCAAGCAATTAGATTAGAGCCCACAGGCTTAACCAGGACACTGTGTCACTCACTCCTCAGTAAAAAGTCTCTGGGAAGCCAGAATGGCTCAGTGGGTTAGGCGCTCACTTTGCAGCCCCGGGGACCGAGGATTGAATCCCGGCCCCGGCCCGTGAGGACCCATATGCTGAACTGGGGAGTGCCCCCAGTTCAGTTCTCACCGGGGCGAGACCCCGGCCCAGTTCCTGCCCTGTGCAGCCCCACCCACCTGTGGAATGAAACTATGTGGAAAAACCAATGATGTGCAACTATGGAGACTGTTCTGGGCCCTCCCGCTTCTCTCTATCTCTGACTGTATCTCTCTCTCTCTCTCTCTCTCTCTGTCAAAAACAATAAATAAATCTTAAAAAAAAAAGTCTCTCCCCATCTTTACATAGTCCTGGGTTCTGAGCTTGCTAGCTAAGAAACTTAGGAGCAGGAGTTGACAGCCTCTGCATATCCCATCCGCCCCTCTGCCCCCCAGGACAGAACCCAGCATGTCTCGGGCCACCAAGAGGAAGCATGTGGTAAAGGAGGTGCTGGGGGAGCACATGGTACCCTCTGACCAGCAGCAGATCGTGCGGGTGAGTAGCATTGGCAACAAACCGCTCTGTTCCCCATGCTTTCATTCCCATTGGGCCCCTGAGGTGGAGGGAGAGTGCAGTGTAACTCAGTGGGTCTTTGAGCTAGCTGATGAGGCTGACTGGTTCTTGTTCTCTCCTGGACCAGGTACTCAAGACCCCAGGAAACAATCTGCATGAGGTGGAGACAGCCCAGGGGCAGCGCTTCCTCGTGAGTATGCCCTCCAAATACCGAAAGAACATCTGGATCAAGAGAGGTGAGAGAGCCCTCTGGGAGACAACCATGTCTTGTGGCCTTGGCTTCCCCCATTGCAAGCTGGACAGTGCCTTTTCTCCTCTCTACCTCCAGGAGACTTTCTCATTGTTGACCCTATTGAAGAGGGAGAAAAGGTAAAGGCTGAGATTTCCTTCGTGCTCTGCAAAGACCATGTGCGTGCTCTGCAGAAGGAGGGGTCCTGGTAGGTGGTTCCCTTGATCATTGGCTGCCTGATTTCTGGAGGATTGACTTGAGGGAGGGAAGATCATGGCATCCCAGTCAGGGATAGCTGCAAACAGCTATTATACTGAGATATTTCTGACCTTTTTGGCCCTGGCTCTTCTCTTGGCACAGGCCCGAGGCCTTCTCTGAAGTGGCTGAGAAACACAATAGGAACAGGTAAGGATCAAGCCATAGAGTGGGGAAGATAGAAAATAGGGGTTCGGGCTTTGGTGCCTTGAGAGAAAGATAGAACCTTTTTTTCTCCCTATGTAGAGTCCCTGGTGAGAGCTCCTAAGTATGTGGTTATGCCAATGGCTTGAAAGTCAGATGCTTAGGGATAAAATCTTGGCTTTGTCACTTGTAACTGAGTGACTTTAAGCAGGTTACTTAATCACTTAAGACTAGATTTCCTCACCTGTAAAGGATTATGAAGATTAAGGGAATTGATGCTTATAGAATTGTTTAGTTTAGTACCTGGTATGTAATGTGAGTTCATTGTGTGTGTGTTGCTAGTAGTAGAACTATTATTAAAAACAGTGGCTCTAGTAAACTTTTTTTTTTAAAGATTTATTTTTTTTTTATTACTTTGCAGAGAGAGAGAGAGAGAGATACAGAGACAGAGAGAAGGGGGAGGGCCCAGAATAGTCTCTATAGTTGCACATCATTTGGTTTTTCCACATAGTTTCATTCCACAGGTGGGTGCAGGGCTGCACAGGGCAGGAACTGGGCCAGGGGTCTCACCCTGGTGAGAACTGAACTGGGGGCACTCCCCAGTTCAGCACATGGGTCAGCACAGGCCGGGGCCGGGATTCGATCCTCAGTCCCTGGGGCTGCAAAGTGAGCGCTTAACCCACTGAGCCATCCCAGCTTCCCTCTAGTAAACTTTTGAGGTGGGGTAGTCTTTATTTGGCCTGTTTTCCTTGGCTAAGTTTTCCTACTGTTTACTGACTCTCTCCCTGTCTGACTTGCTGAGCCCTGGCTGCTTGGCCATGTGAGGCTCATTGATTACAGATCTGGTTTTTCCCAGAAGGCATTGGATTAACTTTCCTTTTCCCCCATGAAGACAGACTCAGCCAGAACTCCCAGCTGAGACACAGTCATCAGGAGAAGAGTCCAGCTCTGAAGATGATTCTGACCTCTTTGTTAACACCAACCGCAGACATTATCTTGAGAGTGAGGAGGAGAGCGAAGAGGAGGAGGCAGCCTGAGACCCTGGACATACTTCTTTTGCTCAGAGACTAGTTCTTGGCTCCTCTGAGCTTGGACATTCCCAGGGTGCTCTGCAGATCTTCCCCCCTGGATGGGGACAAGGCAGGAACCCTCTCTGAATGGACCTTCTGACCTAGGAGAATTAAACCCCTGGTGGGTAGTGACTTGTGCTGGTGTCTGAGTGGCTCTCTGGAGGGAGGTGGGACCTGCAGAGAAGTTAAAAACTGCTCCTTGGTGAAAGCCTCATGGGCAGGTGGGCTGAATGGCTGAATGGGCAAGAAATTGGGAGTGGCTGGGATCTTTCCTAGGTTCGTTCTCTCTCTCTCTCTCTCACTGGGTACTTAGTAAGTGCCAGGCCCTGTGCTGTTGCCTCCTTACATGTATTTAATAACGAACAATCCCACTTCATTGCTTACTTGCAATCAGTACTGATTCAGGCATTCAGGATCATAGCCATGGAACCTTGTGCCCACTTGCCTCTTAAGAAGCACTCAGGATGAATTTCATAGTGCCTTGTAAGCTGCTTTCCCTGCCTTTCTAATTACCTGTGACTGCAGGAGTGCCCACCTCTGTGGTGGCCTCCTGTGGTTACTTAGACCTAACTTTTCAGCCCTCTTACAATTCACATCATCCCACTTCTTTGAAGCTTTTACCTCTGGTTCTATACTCTCCCTCTTCATTGCTGGCTGGCATTGACCTTCTAGTTACTGCTCAGACATTGCAGAGTTTATCTCCTGGTTTAGATAGAGTCTTCTACAACCCTGTAGAAAAAGATGTTATTGTTTTCTATATCCCAGGGATAGGCTTGTTCAACACTGTGGCTCTTTATTTCTCTGATACCCCCATCACTAATGTTCCTGTTTTCTATTCCAGGCCTGCTGCCTACATCTCTACTCCCTGGACCCCAGACATCCATAGAAATTATAACACTTTTTGAATTAAAATACCTGTACAGTCACCGCCTTTGTTTTTCTTGCTTCCTTGCTCAACTAGCCCCTCTGCAAAAATTCTTTATCCTCATCCTCCAGCCCGCCATATTCTCACTGTTATCCTTCTGTCTTCCCTTCTGTCCTTGTACAGCATGCATTCCATTGTCTACATCCTGCACTCCCTGGTCTTCTCCCATTGTCTTCATCTACTAAAACCTAATCCCAGCCAACCCAAACTTTCACCTCTGTGCCTGCAGGCAAGTAGTTGCTAAAGAAAACGGCTAACCTGGCTCGATAACTTTACCTTAAATTCATAATTACAAACCACAGATGGACGCTGAGCACTGACTAGCAAATCTTCTCTGGGATACCGTATTTTAAAACTTCTGTGTTGTCTACCAATTCCCTCTTCCCCTGTTAGTTAGCCCAGCTCATACTTTATTAAGAAATAGTAGCCATTGGTAGGAACTCTCACCCCACCACCATTTACCAGCCATGCACATGTGCTCATGATCTTCCTGTCCTACTTCCCATTGTGATCCAGTGGAACTTCAACTTTTATTTATCTGTTCCTCACTTCGTTTGCTTAGTATAGCTTTAAATATGTATGTATGTGTATATATGTGTGTATACTCATATACATGTTTAAAAACACATTTTTGTGTATATATACATAAGCTTCATATGAGGTAGAGCTATATATATATGTGTGTGTATATCTGTAACACATTTGAAGCTTATTTTTTATGAGAGCTAACTTTTTTCCTAAAGGGATGGCCACTAGTTCCCATAGCATTTATTGAATGGGTCATTCTTTCCTCGCTGATTTAAAAATACTAATTTTTAAAATAAATTATCTCCCTGCATGTATTTGGAATTTCTAATCTGTTCTGCTGATTTGTGTGCATGTACCATGTTTTACAGCATGATTGATAAAGCTCTTTTGGCCCTTCAGACTGTGCACTTCTGTCACTTTAGGACCCACCTTTACAGCCAAGTCATTTCTACTAGGAATTCCTCTATGCAGCCCAGCACTCCTATATATGTTCCAAGGAACCCACATCACATCTGAGCTAGCCACTTGGTTTTCCTCCTTTAACATGTAAGTGGTGAGATACCTTGACAGTTCCTAACATTAAAACATTGCATTCCTGGAATGAGAGTGTTATGATGTATTTTTCAACATATTGTTGGATTTGGTTTTGTGATATTGGGGGATTTTAGCATCCAAATTCATAGTGGGATAGTATAAGCTCTTCCTTTCCTGTACTCCATTATCTGGGTTTTATATCAAGGTTATGCCAGCCTCCTAAAGTGTGAGTTGGAGAGCATTCTCTATCTTTTATTTTCATTACAAGTGTATGTATAAGATTGGAATTTTGCATTTCTAAAACTTTGATAAAACATACTGTGAAAACAACTGTGCCTGGCATTTTGGGGATGGTTGGGTAAATTTTTAACTAGATTTTTATTGATAATAGATTGCTCAGTTTCTGTTCTTGAATCCATTGCTTTCAAGGACTAGTATTTTTGTATTTTCTCATTTTATCTATGGTTTCCAATTTATTGGCACAAAATTATAGAATTGCCTCATGTTTGTAATCTTGACTGTATCCAAAGTTATATCCCCATTTATATCTAATCTTATTTGTGCTTTCTCTTTTTTATCCCATGAGTCTTGGCAGAAACTTATTTATTAGTCTCTCTTCCAAACACCAACTTTTTGTTAATCATTCCTCTTCATTGTTAGCTTTCTTCTATTTCACTGATCCCCGCTCTTGCCATATTTCTCCTGTACCTACATTCCCTTTGAGTTTATCCTGTGATTCTTTTGCTAACCCTTTTGGTTAGGTGCTTAGCTCATTAATTTTCAGCTCGACCCCCCACCCCACCCACATACTATTTAGGGAATTTTTAAACCTAAAGGAAAGATGAAAGAATTCTAAAATAAGCACATGGAATACCCTTCATTGGGATCACCAAGTTATAACATTTTCCCATATTCTATTTATACACACAACACACATCATTTTTACAATTGTTAACATCTCTTTAGCTCCTTTTAATTTAGAACAGACACCTGAATGTGTTTTTCTTTTGTTGTTGCTCTTTATAAAGTGGACTCTTGGCAAATTCAGATCAGTTATCTTCTAAAATTGTCCCACATTTGGATTTGTGTGTTTTTGCATGCTCAGATTTGAGTTAAACAGTTTTAGCAAAAATAGTCTAGAGCTGATGTTTGCTGATTGCATATCATAGGGCATATGGCACAGGATATCCAGTTATTGGTGATGCTAATTTGATCACCTGGTTTAGGGAATGGTTTCTAGATCATTTCCCTATAAAGGCACTATTTTGCCTTTGTGAGTAGGCAATCTGAGTAGGCTAAAATTTCCCATGATACAACTCTGTATCTAGTTTTTAAAAACTGCGCTAAAATACACATAAAATTTACCACCTTAACCATTTTTAAACATACAGTTTAGCAGTATTAAATACATCTACTTTGTTGTGCAATCCGTGTCCAGAACATTGCTCATATCCATTAACAACTTAACCACGTGCCCCTCCCTCAGGCCCTGACAACCACCATTTTGCTTTCTGTTTCTGAGTTTGACTAGATAGCCTCAGAAAAGTAGGATCTTACAATATTTGTCCTTCAGATTCATCCATATTATAGCTTATGTCAGAATCTCCTTTTTAGGCCGAGTAATATTCCACTGTGTGTGTGTATAAACCACAGTTGGTTTATCCATTCCCCTATCAGTAGACACTTGGATTCCTTCCACCTTTAACTACTATGAATAATGCTGCTATGAACATGGGTGTACCAGTGCCTCTTAGAGACCTTGCTTTCAATTATTGTGGCTATGTACCCAGAAGGAGATCTGCACCATACAGTAACTCTATGATTAATTATTTAAGGAGCCACTGCAATACTGTTTTCCATAGTGGCTGCAACATTTTACATTCCCACCAGCAATGTACAACGGTTCCAGTTTCTCCACATCCTGAGCAACATGTTATTTTCTGTTTGTTTGAATAGTCATCCTGCTAGGTATGATATAGCTAGTATTTTAACTATAGCTTAGTTTTAAGTGTTTTCTAATTTCCATTAGGATTCCTTTTTTAGTCCATAAATTGTATTTAAATACTTGGTTATTTTGACAGTGCAAGCACCTTCAAACCCACCACCACAAAAGCTAGGACTTTGACCCAAGCAACTCTGTCTCCCACCCAAGGTAACCATCTTGAATTTCATGTGCCCCCATTTTCTTTTTATATACTTGTCTTATGTCTACATGTATATTTTAGTTTAAAAGTTATTTTTAACCTTATGAAGAGGGTTAATGTGCTGAATGTCATATTTGGGAGCTGACTTGTTTCACTTAATAGTCCATTTGTGTCTCCTCACTGCTGTGTGTTGTAGTTCATTTGTTTTGACTGTTGGTATTTCTTCCGTGTGGGACTATGTCACAATTTATCCATTTACTCCTCTGCTGATGGCTTTCAGGTTCTTCCCATATTTTTGCTGTTGTAAACATTCTTGTACACGTGTTTTTATACATGTGGGAGTTCCTGTTGGGACAGTTCCTAGGCGTGGTCTTCAACCACAACTTTAGGTAATGCTGTGAAATGTTTTCCAAAGTGGCTGCACCTATTCACATTCACCAGCCATGGATCCCTGAGTTGCATTTAATGATTCTGTCCTGTAGTCTCAATCTTTGCTTAATCTGACAGTAGTATAGCTACC
>PVKE010005865.1:0-56880 GCA_004027555.1 Craseonycteris thonglongyai
CATTGAGTGTGTCCATAATGCTGGTGCCCTCTCCCACCTTCCCTCCCTCTCTCCCTCCCCCCTCCTCCCCCTCCCTCAGGCAATCACCAAGTTATTGGGTGTGTCAATAGGTCTCTGTGTCTTTGTAACTTTCAGTTTTATATTCCACCTATAAGTGAGGTCATATTTTTCCGGATTCTTTCATTCTGACTTATTTCACTTAATAACATGGTCTCTAGGTCCATCCATGATGCCAGAAATGACTGTATTTCATCATTTCTTATCGCTGAGTAGTATTCCATTGTGTAAATGTACCACATCTTCTGTATCCAGTCATCTATCGAAGGGCATTTTGGTGGTTTCCATGTTCTGGCCACTGTGAACAGTTCAGTCACATTCTCGACATTCTTCCCTTCTCTCCTCTCCCCTGGGGTCACCCTCACCCACCCTAAAGACTAGGAAAAAAGATTTTCTCACCAGCTATGGCCCCAATGCCCAAAGGTTAGCAACTCTCCTGCTCACACTTCAGGTTCCTCCCAGAAAGCAAAGGGGCACCTAGTGCAAACTAAGGAATAGACTCAACCAAACCCAAGACAACCACCGGCCTTTGTGATCATACGTGGTTTTGTCTTCCTAAAGGGACCAAGGATAGAGATCACGTCTTAGATTTAACTGTCGCGAGGGTACCCAGGGTGAGGCTGGGGTGTTACTGAAGTGTCCACTAATGATGAAGGCCAGTCAGTATCCCTGAAATGAACGTGTGAGTTGAGATGTTGGAGCTGGCAGGGCCCTTTCAATCCTCTGTTTTGGTGTTTGAAAACCTTTCTCGGGGAATCTTGGTTAAATTAAGATCTCAGTTGATGCTGCACAGCTACTGTTCCTGGAGTTGGGGTAGAACCAGGTGTGCTCCACACACAGGGTGCTTTCTGTCACCCTCACAGCATCTGAGGCAGCTCTGGGGAACCCCAGGTCCAGAGAGCACAGTGTAAAAGCCATGGGTGCATTTACCCACCCCCATGACTTTATAGCAGAGGGACTGAGGCTCAGAGAGGGTCCGTGGCTTGCATAGGATCACATAGCTAATGGAAATGTTGGGACTAGAACCTCACATCCCAACTCCCGGCACTTTCTCCCATATTCCACTGCCCCAGAATCACAGAACCATGACGTGGGAGGGGATAGAGTGATTCTAGGTCAACACCCCTGGGATACAGGAATCCTTTGGGGAGGCCTTCAGATGGCAGGCCAGCATCAGCGTGCACACATCCAGGAGGGGGTTGCTCGCTACGTCCACGGCAGTCCATTTAGTGGGGAGACTGATCCACTTCTTAGAATGTCCTGTCTTATGTGGAGCCTGCACGTTTGTCCCACGTTCCAGGATCATCATTTATTACATGTACAAGAGACCAGAAGTAGCCTAGCTCCTCGGAAAGCTAGAAGGGGCTTTTGGGGGTGTGTGTGTTCACATGTGCAACTGTTACCCCCCACACTCAGCTGGTTCTTCCCTGACAAGCCACTTTCCTTGGGTCGGACTGGGCTGGTGGTCAGGGGGCTTCCACGGTGGGATGGGGGCTGCTAATGCCAGGCTCAGGGTTTTAGTAGAGTAGCCGGGCTGCTGTCTAGGCGGAGGCAGCCTGCCGCTAAGTTCAGGAGAGGGAGGGAGGCAGATGAGGAGAGGGCTCTCAGCTCACTTGGCCGTTGCCATTTCTAGTCTCACCTTCGTGTCTTCACACACCCCCCCCCCCAGAGAGCACAAGAAAGCAGACGTGCCAGTCCTAGGGAAGTGAAGGGCATTGATGATGGCAGAGGAAGGCCAATGCCATGGATTGAAGAGAAAGCAGAGCGTTAGGACCCTCCAGAGACAGAGCTTAGCATCACTTATCAATCAGGGTTTTCTATGCCCAGGGGTGGGCTGAATAGACCATCAGTTAAATCAAGGAATAGAGAGATGAGACACGCCTTCTTGGAAAGATGATGATCCCAGAAAGATGCAGTATCATGTTGTAGAATGTCATCTTGAAAATCGGAACACCTTGCTGCAAATCTTGTTGCTGTGTGTCCTTGTGAAGTCTACTCAACCTCTCTGAGGCTCAGATTCCATATTCATAACAGGAATTAATAGCCCTCCTACCTAATGCAGACATAGGGGTGACATAGTGGCTGTGGGGATGCATTTTAAGTAGTGACACAAGTGCTGGTTCTCTCCACAGTACTAACACTGGCTGTCACTCTGTGATGTACACCAAGTGTGTATGTAGCTAGCCTTCAGAGGTTTCTGACAACGGGAAGAAATTTTAAAGGTCATCTACTCCATCCTTCCTTCCCTCCTCTCATGGTGCATCCGAGAAAAGTGGATTCTAGAGAAAAACCTTCTCTGAGGTAACTGCTTACAACCGTTGGCATGGGGCTGGGGCACATTCCCAACTTGAGGCTGCCTTTGACCTAGAGCAGTGCCTTTCACTTTGGAACTTGATAGGGACCAAAAGTCCTTGAATTTTCAAAATGTCTCCCCTCTCCCTAGGCTACCAATGGGACAGATTCTCACATAGCTCATATCCTGGGGTTGGAGACCCATGTCCAGAAGTCTCCTGTGAAAAGACAGCATCGCTGTGAACAGGACCACATGTAGGGACTCTTAGCAGGAACTGACTGGATTATGTGCTTCCGCAAAGTTCTAAATACTTCGTCTCCAGGACAGGTGTGTTTTGAAGAGTACAGAGGGGAGAATGGCCCAACACACCCTGGTCTCACTCGCCCATCTTACCAAAGCCCTGCCACCGATCCCTGTGATGCCTAGTACCTCCTTCCTGGGGCCGCCCCCTCCTTTTCCCGTTGGCCCCTCAGCTGCCAGGTGCGATTGCTTAAGGGGGCCACCTGAGGAAGCAGAGGGGGCCTGACTGGAAGGAGATAGGAGCCCAGGCCTGTGCCAATGAAGGAGAATTACTGCAAGTCCGCCACGGCAGCTGGAGCAACACACGTGCGATCACTTTCTACTGTCCCTGGGGCTGAGCCTAGTTCTGTTGTGATAGCAGTAAGTAAGGAACAGGGCTCCAGTCACAGGTGGTCCTGAGCCACTATGGCTCCCAAACATAAACTGAACCCCCCCCGCCCCCCAAGACTTCTCCCTCAGGGGTAACTCTCCAATTCAGCCCAGACTCAACCCAACCCCCTCAACTTCCTCCATTTGCAACTCATGGTAGCTTAACTCCACCCTTCACACTCAAACCCACCCATTTGACCCAAACCAACCCAAACCAACCCAATCCAACTCAACCTAATTGGAAGTAATGGCATCTGCCGAGCCAATGGGCATGGTATTTGGTTAAGTCGGCTGTACCCCGTGCAAAAGTTGTCACCAAGAACCCTGGCTGGGGTCTGTGTGGAGAAGCGACCAAGCCCCTGTTGCCTCTGTGCTAGGGGAACTCTGCCCCTTAGGGGGTACGGTGGGGGCAATAGGGGTTTAGTAACCCCTCCAGACACACTCACATACACAACACACCTGATTCAGACACTCCACCTAGTGTCTCAATGGGGTTGGGAGGGCAGTCAGACACCTGTCCATGGCTTGCCTGATAATGAAGCTTATCTCACCAAGCCCTTCCCCTGAGTCTTCTTGTTTGACTCTTTCCCTAAGCCTGAGGGGTTGAACGCATTTTACTGATGAGGGGATAGGGGCTCACTTGTGCAAGGTCTCATAGGGGGCTAGGGCAGAGCTGGGAGCAGGGCACTGCCCTCGCGGCTCCCAAGCCTGGCTCCCTCCCCCTGCCCTGGGTACAGAGAACCCCTGCCAGAGTGTCCATTGACGTCGTGGATTATAATTATTATTTGTCTTGGGTGAGAGTGGCTCTGGGCAGGCAGCGTCGCCAGGGAAACCATGCTAACAGTTCTTTCTCTTCTCTGTCCTCCCTCACACCTTCCTCACAGTCAGCTGGGTTGACTTGATGAGTCCCTTTTCTCTCTGAGCCTCAGTTTCCTCATCTGTGAATGGGGTGGTACTGAAGACTAAGTGGGGTGACAGATGGGAGGTGGCTGGCACGTAGCAGGTGCTCAATGAGTGTTGGTGAAGAGCCCCTGGCAGCATGGGCAAGGCTGGGATGGGCACAGGAGCTCCTTCCCCAGAGCGATGTTCCAGGGCGTCCCCCAAGACCCACAATCACCTGGGAAACACCCCAGACATACTATCTGTGTGTGATGCGGCCGGTCCCTGGCCGGTCCCTGGCCGGTCCCTGGCCAGCTCGCTTGCTGCTTCCACTGCCCCCTCTGGCCTCAGGGCACCTGAGGCTCAGCCCATCCACCTGCTAGGTTCTAGTGAGACCGGCTGCTGAGTCAGCAAGGACATTGAGGTGCTCGTCCCCAGGGGCTAAGACCTCCTACAGGGGTGTGTTATCTCTCAGGGTCACGCCCTGTCTTCCTCTCAGAGGTTGATCAACTCTTGCCCTCTCCGGGACTCAGTTTCCCCATCTGTATCATGATGGGATGGCTCCTTGTAACCCGCAACTCCCAGCTGTCCCTGTGGTTTGTCTGGGTCGCCACCAGACTCCTTGCTCAGATGCTCTGGCTTCCCCTTCAGCGGAGGGCGGCCGAGTCCGCCCCCTTCTTTGTTCAGTAACAGCCCCACCGCCCGCATCCTCGCCAGCCTGTGTCGTGCTGGTTCGGCCACTTAGAGCCTCCCTTCCTCGTCTGTCAAATGGGAATAACGACATCCACTCTGCCCACCACACAAGATCAAGCCACAGAAGGCAGGTAAGCCTCGTGGGAGACTGCGAAGTATGAGAGAAACACAGATTACGAACCTGTCGTGCGTGGAGGCGTGTGGGGAGGTGGTGGGTGAGAGCATCGAAGGCGCAGCCACAGGCCTGGACTCCAAGGTGGCTCTTCACGCCACCTTGACCGTTATTCGTACCATAAGCACTTACTGAGCACCTACTGTGGGCCTGGCCCCGTTCCGGTTATTCAAGGTACAGTGGGCAAGATGGGCCCAGCCATCTTGGAGCTGCCCGTCCAGCCCTGAGTCGGTGTTAGAGCTAAATGGGGGATAGGCCGGTGTGGGGGGTGAGGTGAGGTCCAGGGACACCTCCCTAAAAGACGAAACTCCCAAACCCCCACCCCAGAGAACCAGGGAGTTAAGGCACCCAGAGACCCTCTCCTCAAGGGTTTCTCAGTGCCCAGCAGAGCCCTGGGGACTATGACTGGGGCATGCAGGGAGCAGAGCCAAGGGGCGCAGGGCCTCCCACGCCCGCCCGGCCCGTGTGTCTCGGATCCTGGTTCTGCGAACTCTTGTACTGAGTGAACTCTGCAGCTACGGGAGGTTGGAGCAGTACTGCTCACGTCTACCCCGCCTCAAAGTGCAGACGGGGAGCTTGGACCCTGAGAATGTGTGCACGTCCCCAGCCCCAGCTGAGCACGCTGCCCACAGCATTTCCAGGCCCCGTTTTGGGACCTGCAACCTCCAGCCTGCCTCCGAGTCTGACCCCACGTCAGCCTGGGTACGCCAGCCCCTCACGGACATCTCTGCCTGCCGGCCCCGCACGGTCAATTGATTAATAACGACATATTTGAGACCGTAGCACAAATTAATTTCGGAATCGTGCCATTAGTAAGTAATTAATTCCTTTGCTCTGGGAAATGAAGATATCCCTGAAGAACATGTTATCTAAATCTATAAAGGAGGAGAAATGCTGAACAGGCAACTTCATTAATGCAAACATTGATTCCCCCCGTTTCCCCCTCTTGTGTGAGGACTCTTCCTCCCTTCTCCCATCCACTTTTTCTAGGGGTGGGGGCAGTATCCATTTTTCTAATGGGGGCCCTTAGAGTGGGAGTGGGCTGTCTCTCAATACTTTCAGTGGTAATCAAAGATCATGTGTGTTCACAGCAGCCAAAAAATGTCCATATTGGACGCTGTTAAGGATACGGTTGCTGTGGAAACACAGGATCTCGACCCTCCAGATCTGGACCATACATTTTTCTGGAAGCTGCTGGAGGCCTTGGGGTGTTGGGAGGAGAGAGGCGGCCAAGATCTGAGGTCGTGCCGCGTCTGCCACACCCACCTCTACTTTGGATGGTAGTTGCCTCCTTTAGCCCGTCCTGCAAGATTCACACATCATGTGTCACTCACGCGTCCCCTCCCACCACCCCACCTCCTGGCCAGCGTGTTTTCCCGCTGGCTTGACTCTGGGGCCCCCACACCAGCCTCCTTTACACTTCCTGGACTGTCCCGGCTGCTTAGCTCTGATCCAACATTCCTAGCTGTGTGACTCTAGGCAAATTACTTAGCCTTTCTGTGTCGCATTTCTTTATCTCTAAAAAAGGACACTAGTTGTCCCACTTTTTAGATTGATTATTAGACTATTATGAGATAATGAATGTAAAGTACTCAGCACAATGTGTAGCCTGGGCTGAGTGTTGACCAATTAAGAGCTATTATTACCATGCATTTGGGGGCTGAGGGTCTGCCAGGGCTGTGGCCTGCCTTTGGCAGCTGTGTCCTGGGCAAGTCACAGCCTCTCTGCCCCTCGGTTTGTCTTTTCCGTGGGTTTGTCATTTAAGCTGTACAGGCAGGGTGACCATGCATCCTGTCTCTCAGCACAATCCCTGTTTGCACCTGGTGTCCTGGCATACTTATTTCTAATTTTTATTTTTTAATTAATTTCTTGAAGATTTATTTTATTGTTTGACAGAGAAAGACAGAGTGAGAGACACAGAGAGAGACAGTGAGAAGGAGGAGGGCACAGAGCAGTCTCCACAGCTGTATATCATTAGTTTAGACATAATTTCATTCCACATAGATGGATGTGGGGCCACGTGGGGCAGGAAGTAAACCAGGTGCCTCCTGCGTGGGAGGCGAGAACCTTCGCCTCCATCTCAGCAGTTACCAGTTGCACTGCAGCTTAGCATATGGATTTGCACGGGCCAGGGCCGGGATTAGGATTCAACCCCTGGACCTCATGGTCGCAAGGCAAGGGCTCAACCTGCTGAGTTATCCCAGCCTCCTGTCCTGACATACTTATTAATAGTGCAAAGAGAGGATCCTGGTCACCCCTAAGGGAGCCCTAGGTGCTGGACTCAAAGGGGACCCCAGGTTACCTGTCCCCTGCTATTGATGTTGCAGACCCCGCTGATCCAGGTTGGGCCAAGCAGT
The DNA here is from genome assembly GCA_004027555.1 of Craseonycteris thonglongyai. Lineage (NCBI taxonomy): Eukaryota > Metazoa > Chordata > Mammalia > Chiroptera > Craseonycteridae > Craseonycteris > Craseonycteris thonglongyai. The sequence goes on from PVKE010005865.1 coordinate 7,121, forward strand.
GGCCTCATTAGCTCACATTCGAGGCCCCGGGGGGGCAGCCTCGTGCAGGCTTCTGCTCTAAGGTCAGAGACAAAGGGACAGAAGGCGAGACAAAGGCTGCCACCCCCCCTGCCTGGCTCCAAGCCCCAGCTCTAATGGGGCACTGTGGCCTCTCTGACCTAGATGAGCCCCAATCAGTGCACTGAGGGAGAGGCTTGGTGGTGGCCTCTGGGTGGCTTCCTGGGGCTCCTTGAATACCCTACTACATTCAGGTCCTGGCATCAGTCCCAACCCAGCTGTGTCCAAGTTCCTGCCCTGCCCCCAGCTCATTAGTGCCTTTTGGAACAACAACATTCAGATGCATGCAGCCCACGACAGTTTATCATCTGGCCACCTGCAAGCATGCCTCCTCTTAAGGCTGCATTTGGGACATTTGATGATCAAAGAGCCATAGGCCACTCAGGTTCCCTATCTGTAAAATGGGTAAACTCTCCCTCTCTGGCTGTCGTTAGATGACACTTATCAATGTGGGAGGAAGGGCTCTGTAAACCTCGCACCCTGTGAGCCCTGTGAGGTGGGTCCCATGGAGGGACTTCCAAAGTGGATGTCTCTGAAGCCAGACCCGAATCTTGTGCTGGTTTCTTTTTAGATATTTAACTTCTGCAATGATGATCAATTTCCACAGAAACAACAAAACTCCCCTCGTTCCTGTGTGTGGACAGGAAAGTCACTCTCAGGTGTTGAGGAAACCTAAGTTGTCTCTGCTCTGGGAGACTTTGGGCCAGGTGCCTCAGTTTCCCCATCTGTCAGAGGTGTGTGGAGGCCAAGTCTGCCTCTCTCGGGTTCTTGTAGGTAAGTAGATGGATGAAAGATGAGGTTGCCTGTGTGAGCAGCTGGGATAAGCAAGGAGCACAAGCCAAGGACGCCTGGCTTTGGAGCCCAGCTTTGCTCTTCCCTGGTGCCCGGACCTGGCCAAGTCATCTCACCCTCTGCACCCCAGTTTCCTCTTTGGCCAAATGGCACTGTAACATTGGTCCTGTGGGTAAGGATAAGCAGTAAGATGTATGAAGTACCTGGCTCGCAATTAAACCTCGAAAAGCATAGCTACTGCTGTTGGTACTGTTTCTCACACTGACGAGGTTAAACCATTACCCAAACGAAGGACAACATTGTTTTCTTTTTTAAGACTTATTTTATTGTTTGAGAGAAGGTGAGAGAGAGGGCGGGGATGGGGGAGGGCCCAGAGCAGTCTCCATAATTGCACATCATCAGTGTGACAGTTTCATTCCACACAGGTGGATGTGGGGCCATGCCAGGCAGGAACCAAACTGGAGGGCTCCCACATGGGAGGTGAGACCCTTCACTGCCATCTCTGTGTTTACCAGCTGTGCAGCAGTTCAGCATATGGGTTTGCTTGGGCTGGGGCTGGGATTCGATCTCTGGACCTTGTGGTTGCAAGGCAAGCGCTCAACGTGCTAAGTTATCCTGGTGTCCCGGGACATCATTTTTATAAGAGCTGTGCATCTCTGGGCTGATTTGGGCTTAGTGACCTGTATTGGAAGCACAGAATTTTGGGTCCTACACCTGACCTTGGCCTTTAAGTACCCTCATCATGTCCTTCGTCCCTTGCCCCAGATGTGGGAAAGGGGCTGGAGTTCAAGGTGATGAGGTCATAGGAGGGAGAGGAGCAGGTGGCTGCCCATGGCTTCATGTTCTCTTCCTAACCCAAGAACAGTTTTCTCCAGGACACTGGCCCCAGACCCAGGAGTAGCTAGATGAGCTGGGTGTGTCCACGATCCCAGGTCAGTGATTCTTTTCTTCGTTGCTATCAGGTTAAACAAGTTTCAGTTTCTGGGGGCTGTGGTTCTCCAGGGATTCTTGAGGTCCTGAGAATTTCCCTAGGGGACACATTGAGCTCTCTGCTGTGAGTTCAGATAGTCCTCAGACCCTCACACGTCCCCTCTCCAGGTGTCCAGGGTGGGATGAGAAGTGGGCAGGGGCAGAATGGGGCCTGTGACCTGCCATCCACCTGAGGTGTGAGTACAAGCACTACAACTAACCAAGTTGGTCACAAGGGGATTACGAACAGGGCTGCTTCGGGTCACTGCTGTTAAAGGCTGGGCTGGTGGGGCAGGGGCTGGTTGAGAGGGGTCACAGTCAGAGAATCTCGATGACTGCTCCTCCAATCCCTACCCGTCCTGGGGAAAGCAACGCCCGGGAGCAGGAAGCCGACAGCAGGCTAGGGGAGAATGTATGGCGGAGCTGGGCCTTAGAGTTCCCAGGCTGAGCAGTCTTGATGAGTCTAGTGGACTTGCTTTTGGATTAACATCCAAAAAGGCTGAGGCAGCTGAAATTTGTGGGTCAGAGAACTAGAGACAAGGAAGCTATGCAGAGAAAGAGCTTTGGAAATCTGTGTAGGAATCCCCTAGGTTCTGTTGTTAAATCCTAAGACGTTCAGGTTTAGGATAAAACTCTGGGGCCAGGAAAGAATGACTAGGAGGCTATAAGTTCAACAATTCTCAGAACTTTCAGAGTCTGAATGACATTCAGGCTATTTTTCTTTTCTTTTTCTAAGATTTATTTTACTGTTTGAGAGGAGAGAAAGACAGAGAAAGAGAGAAGGGGAGAGGACCCAGAGCAGTCTCCATAGTTTTACATCATCAATTGTGACATGGTTTCATTCAACACAGGTGGATGTGTGGCTGTGTGGGGCGAGAACTGAACCAGGGCCTCCCACATGGGAGGCGAGAACCTTTGCTACCAAGTCACAGTGGTTAACAGTTGCACGGCAGTTCAGCATGTGGGTTTGCATGGGCTGGAGCCGGGATTTGATTTCTGGACCTTGTGGTTGCAAGGCAAGTGCTCAACCTGTTGAGCTATGCCAGCATCCTCAACATTCCGGTTCTGATCAGTTAGAGAGTCTCCCAGGAGGGACATGTCTTAGTAGTAGGTCTACACAAGCTCAGAGTAAAGGGTACTCTAAACTCACCTTAACTGAACTTGAAAACAAGACTACGGATCAAAACTGACCTGCAAGTAACCTAACTGCATAACAAACCAAAGCCCAACACCTTTTAAAGGACTCCAGCAAGTTGAATCCCCTCCGACATGAAATTCACAATGTCCAATAAAAAATTGCTTGACATGAATTGAGAACATTCTCAACTCATTTTATAAGGACAACGTTATCCTGATACCAACACAGATAAATGCATGAAATATCCAAAAAATTTAGATCAATATCCTTCCTGAACACGGATGCAAAAATCCTTAACAGAATTTTAGAAAACTATTATTAAACTAGTTTAGAAAACTAACATATTAAACAGTTAATACATCATGGACAAGTGAAGCTTATCCTAAAAATGCAAGATTGGTTCAACATTTGAAAATCATTCAATGTAGTTCACCATATCAAGAGACTAAACCAAAAAAACAAAACAAAACAAAACAAAAAAATCACCCACAGAATCATCTCAATAGATACAGAGAAACATTTGACAAAGTGTAACATTCAGCCATGATTAAAAACTCTTAGAAACCTCGGAATAGAAGAGAACTTCTTCATCCTGACAAAGGGCTAATATCATAATTAATGGTGAGAGACCGAATGCTCTCCTCATAAGGTCAAGACAAGGCAAGAATATCAACTCATATCACTTCTTTTCAACATTATATTAGAAGATTTAGCCAGGGCAATAAGGCAAAAAAATAAAAATAAATAAAAATAAAATAAAAGCACCCATATTAGAAAGGAAAAGGAAGTCTGTTTTTGAAGATGGCATAATTGTCTATCCAAAATTCCAACAGAATGTATAAAAATAAAAATAAAAATACCCCAGAACTAATTAACATGAACTTAGCACTGTGGCAGCATAAAAGGTCAATATATAAAAATCAATTGCACAAATGACTGGAAATTATAGTTTAAAAAATCCATTTATAATAGCATAAAAATATAAAATATTTGAAGATAAACCTAACAAAATATATGCAATATTTATATGCCAAATACTATAAAATCAATGAGAATAATCAAATAAGACAAATAAATAGATATAACATGTTCATGGATCAGAAGACTCATTATTGTTAAGAGGTTGATTCACCCCAATAACTATAGATTTAATGCAATTCTAATAAAAACTGTAGAATATTTTCTTGCAAATATTGACAGGCCAATTCTTAAATGTATATGGAAATACAAAGAACTTAGGATAGCCAAAACTATTTTAAAAAGAACAAAGTTAGGGGAAGCCGGAATGGCTCAGCGACTTAAGTACTTGCTTTGCAGCCCTGGGGACTGAGGATCAGATTCTGGCTCCAGCCCATGCGGACCCATGTGCTGAGCTGTAGTGAGCTTCCCATGTAGGAGGCCCCCAGTTTGGTTCTTGTCCCCTGGTTCAGCCCCTGGTTGGAGGGGGCATGCCTCCCATGCAGGAGGCCCCCAGCCCAGTTCCGGCCCTGCGCTGCCCCCACCCACCTGGGTGGAACAAAATCATGTCAAAAGCTAATGAAGTTCAACTATGGGGACTGCTCTGGGCATTCCCCCTTCTCTCTGTCTGTCTCTGTCTGTCTCTGTCTCTGTCAAACACATTAAAATAAATCTTAAAAAAAAAAAAAGAACGAAGTTGGATGACTCACTATACCATTTTCAAGACTTACGAAATAACTACCATAATCAAGACATAAAAATGAAACAAAAGTGTTTCTATATATCTACCCTCTGCCCCCACACGTATATAGCTTCCCCCCTTATCACCCTCTCCAACCAGAGTGGCACAGTTGTTATAATTGATGCACCTACGTTGACATATCATCATCCAAAGTCTATAGTTTATATTAGGGTTCACTCTTGATATTATACACTCTATAGATTTGGACAAATTTATAATGACATGTATCCACCATTATAATATCATGCAGAATAGTTTCACTGACCTAAAAAGTTCTTCTGTGTTCTACCTATTCATCCCTCCCTCTCTCCCTAGCCTCTGGAAACTACAGATCTTTGTAATTACTATCTCCATAGTTTTGCCTTTTCCAAAATGTCTATAGTTGAAATCATTCAGTATATAATCTTTCCAGCTTGGCTTCTTTCACTTGGTAATATGCATTTAAGTCTCCTCCATGTCTTTTCATGGCTTGTTAGCTCATTTCTATGTAGCACTGAATAATAAATAGTCCATTGTCTAGATGTAGTAGTTTATATATCCATTCATCTGTTGAAGGACATTTTGGTTGCTTCCAAGTTTTGGCAATTACAAATAAAACTGCTATAAACATCCATGTGCAGGTTTTTGTGGGGATATAAGTTTTTAACTCTTTTGGGTAAATAGCAAGGAGTATAATTGCTGGATCATATCGTGAGAGCTTGTGCTGCCAAGCATGCCAGACTGAGAGACTATGGTTCTCATAGATAGTGGGCGGCCATGAGAGGTTTACAAGGGTGTGTTACAGTTCAGTGTGTGTTTTCATAAGGGTCATTGTTGATGGTACAAAGAAGATGCTGTTGGAGAGAAGGAGTGGGAGTGCAGGGAGGTGAAGCTGGAGGCAAAGATACCATTAGGAGGCTGTTTAGGAGTTCAGGTGAGAGATGGCAAGGAAAGGATTCTGGCTATGATGGTGAACGGAAGAGAGAATGGCTGAGGCCTGCAAGGGAGCTGGAGGAGTTGGCTGAGAGATTACTTGTGGGGGGTAATTTGGAGAGCAATGGGGGAGGGGCTGTGGCATGTGGAAGAAGGCTTATCCCACACTGGAGTGTGAACTGGGAGAGTGAACTGGCTTTGCTGGAGAGAAAGCTGGGGGCACATGAAGAAGAACCCTGTCATAGTCCAAGCCTCCCTCAGGTTTTTCACCCTCAGATCCCTGAACCCCACCTCCAACTTGGGAGCAGGGGAGCTGGGCCCTAGGACAACTAACCCAGTGGTGTAGTGGAGCCAGTTTAAGGGTCACACTGGCCGACAAGATCTAATTGTGCACATGTCCTCCCCATGCCATGCTCAGTGACGTCTGGTTGACAGTTTGAAATCAGCCGTGGTGTGAGTATTCACACCATGGAAATTGGCAAATGCTCCAAATCAGGGCATTTCCACCCCTCCCACCAATGGCCCATTGCTAAGCATCAGTAACATTGGTCCCAGAGAGCAGTAGCAGCTGTGTACTATCTCTAGCCACCAGGTCATTTGCCAGGCAAACATCTGCCCATCTGAGACTGGACAGAACTGCATCAACTGCCTTCCTGGAACAAACAATTCCAAGGTAGACTGGTTTGCATGTTGGGAGCCACCCCAGATCCAGGGTGAGATGGAGGTTTTCCTGGAGTCTCCTCTGGCTTTGGGACATTCTCCACCCCCAGCCCCAGTGTCTTTGCACACAGCCTTTGGACAGCTGGATCGAGCTGGGGATGGGCATTATGTCCCTTTTCACATTGGGAGAATGAAAACCTCATATGTCAAGTGATTTGCCTGACATCATTCAATTCAATTCTCTAATCCACCATCCGGCTGAAGAAATTGTACATTACCAACACCCCAGAAATTCCCTCCTGCCTCTTCCCTGACAGTTCCCTCCCCACAAAGTATGCCATTGTTCTGACTTCTACCTTAGTTTAGTTGAGTCTGATTTAGAACCTTATTTAATTGAAATCATGTAATATGTTTTAATCTATGTCTTTTTTTCTTTTACCCAGCATTATCTCTGTGAGACTTATGTGTACTGCATGTAACAACTGTTCATTCTTTTTCACTGCTGTATAACATTCCACAGCATATTCCATTTTCTGTTCATGGATATGTGACTTGTTTCCAGTTTTTAGCTATTGCATACTGTTACTCAGCACATACTAGGACATAGATTTTGGAGACCATATGCCTCCCTTTCTGCTGGGTGTGTACCTACGAGTGGCATTGCTGGGTTTGGAAACTGTTTAGTGCAATTTTAATGAAAAGGATAATAGTTGAGTCCCTTTGGTGTGTGAGGTCCCTAGACTGGATAAAACTCTCTCAAGGAGTTGCCAGCCTGGGGTGTATGTGTGTTGGGAGGTGGAGTTGGGAGCAGACATATTCAACAAAAACCAGGTTTAAATGGAGGTGTTGACAGAAAGGAAAGAACAAGGGCCCTGAGTAGTGAGGGGTCACAGTTCGGGGACAGCCATTCTGTGCAGGGGTCTGTGAGGGGAAATGGGCAAGTTGGGAGCATGCAGCGTTTGAAGAGCTTGGGAAAGAGTGGAGTCCACAGAAATGGAAGGTGGGACTTCCAGGCAGGGGACTGCAGGGCAAAGGTGTTCAGGCAGCTCAGCAGAGAATACGGGGGAAAGTGAGTGTTTCTTCTGGCCAGGAGCTGGTTCTGGGTGGGCAGAGTGGTTGCTGGTTAGGGTCCAACCACTGACCATGAAGACCCCGAGCATAAGCCCAGGAGTGTGGACCTTTGTCCCTGGACCCCGGGAAACCACTGAAGGCCTCAGACAGAGGCAGCCCGTGGGGGAGACTGTGGAGGACACGTGTGTAAGGGGTGCTGGATTCAGGGAGTAACTTTGCATTTGGCAATGGAGGAAGCGGGGAGATTTGGGGAGAGGGGGAGGACAAGAATGACCAGAGGAGGGCCCATGGAGCTGGGAACTCATGAGAAGGCCTGTAGGAGGGAGAAGTCCCGGATGGGATGGGACCCTTCCATCCAAACCTCCCTTTTCAGTCGCCCTTCTCTGTAGGGGACACCAGAGCTGGTAGCCCTGAAAGGCCCCAGGGGGCTGGACCTTGGAGAGAGGATGTTCCATCCCTCTACAGTCTCCATGGGGTAGGAGGAGGGAGGTACTTGGGCAGCATCCGGCTTCCCTCTGATGTTCCATTCACTGTTCAGTCTGGAAGCTCTTTGGGTGTCATCCCTTCTCTGGGGAAGCAAGCTCTCCAGGCCCATTGCAGAGGTGGGTAAACTGAGGCAGACACCATGAGGAAAGGGTCTGAGGAGTTTGTCAGGAATGGGGAGACTGGGTCTCAGTCCCCCCCTTCCCACTAGGCCCAGGGCCTCCTGCACCTGGGAAAGGAGAAGCAAGGGGGAGCATGGGAGCAGAGAGGAGCCCCCTTCCTCTCCAATGGCTCGGGGAGGGCCCTGCCCTGTCCACTCTGTGGCCTGACATCTCCCTGCAGGCCTCACAACTTCTGTCTCCATGACAACCCAGGCTCCACCTGGGGCCATTCATCTGGATGAACTGGGGAGGGGACGCTGGGGGGACAGCTTGCATTCAGGAGGCCAGGTCCAGTCTGGGAGCCCCTCCCTCCTGGGCCTCCGGTCTGCATTACAGGGGCAGCTCTAGCTAGTCCCCGAGGCGTGGCCTCCTGCAGTCCCTACCCCGGGCTTCCCTCCCAGGGTGGGCTGTGGGGTGATGACAGGGATGATGGATGGGAGAAGCCCTGAGGAGCCCAGAGTGCCAGATAAGTGTGAGGGAAATTAGCAGTCACCCCCCACCCCCATGGAGCATGTGATCTGGCAGCCTCACGATTTATTTCAGGCATTATTATTAATGACATTAATAACGATACCGACACCATTCCCTGCTCATACCAGGCTTCTGTTTCGGTTTGAAACACGCTTCCTCCAGGACCCTCACCCCTCTATGTGAGGGTCAGCTTTTATACCCTGATGTGGAGTGAGTGGGTAAACGGAGGCGAGAGCTGCTTTGCCAAGGTCAGCTCTGCCAGTCCCTAGCTCAAGATGTTTACCCCCAGACCAGGCTGTCGCTCCCTGTGTCCTCGCATGTGATCTGGCCCCGTGGCCTTTCCTGCATGTCCACCAGCATCTGGACTTATGAGCCCTGGACTGGCGCCCGCAGGCTTGAGCTGCAGCCACCTTCTCCATGGCTGGCTGTGTGGCCTTGGGCAGGTTGTGCTCCCCCCAGCCCCGGAGCCTGCACTCTCCCAGTCACATTGGGGCACCGAGTCCTCTGGGTGTCATGGTGAGGGTTAAACACCTGGGTGGCAATACCAGCTCCAGGTCTGGACATTGGCCTGGCTGCTGAGCTGCACCCAAGGGTCTCCCCCAGGCCAGCACTCAGTCAGTGGGGTGGAGGCTACTTCCTCACTCAGCCTGGGCTGGAAAGACACCTGGGGCCTCCGGGGCCAGTTTTCCAAAAGCTGCCCTTTGCATGTGTGTGCATGTGTGTGCGTGTGTGTGTGAGAGCAGACGTGTGTGTGCATGCACGCCTGTGTGTGTGTGTGCGCTTGCACGCCTGTGTGTGTGAACTGTGTGGCCAAGGCCAGTGGTGAAGTCTCATTCTACCTGAAAGGTTCCCAGGTGACAACAGTATGACAGGTTGCCCATCCTAGGGGCTGTAGCCTGCGCCCCATTCCCCACCACAAGCGGAGTAATGAGTAAACGGAAGGCTGCCTTCCGCAGCCTTCCTGGTCCAGCCCACACGTGAGCTGCTCCCAGCTCCTTGGGGCTCCATGAAGGAGAAGCTGTGCATCCACAGTAGGCACCAGAGCAGGACTCGAAGCTCTGGCTGGCCTGCCTGAGCAAGTGAGGGTCACAGAACATAGCTCCTGGCCTCTACTTGCTTGATCACATTTCCTTCCGTCCTGTCTCCACCCTGAGCCCTGCAGGCCAGGCTGCCTGGCCCTGCCCGCAGCCCTTCAGCAAATCCGCCTCCTCTCTCCCTGTTGTTGGTGGCAGCTCAGTGGGAACTCACCGTCTCTGCTCACTGTTGAATGCCAGCGTCTAGCACAGTGCCTCCCACAAAGCAGGGATGCATTTGGCCCCGGGCAGAGAGTGTGATGAACGGATGTGGTGTATGTTGCAGCTCCTGCTCCTCAGCTTGGAAATTGAGGTATAATGAGGAGATAGCACTTGGCCAAAGTCCCCCTTATTAGAACCAGAAAACCATAGTGTTAAGTGCCACCTGCCACCCCTCAACCCCCACCCCACCTGGGGGCAGGGTCCCCACGCACAGGTGCCAATCTCTGCTTATATGTTCCCAAAGATAGTAATTTTACTCCCTTAAAGGCAACGAGGGAAGCTGGTAGAGGTCCTGATGTTGTTCCTGCCTCAGTCTGTGAGGGTTGGATGTCCCCAAAGCCTCTCCTGGCCTTTGAGCTGGATTACCGGGATTTCCTGTTCTGGAAAACTGTGCAGCAGGCATTCTGGCTGGTCCCTGACTGACAAGAGTCCATGCATCCATCTCCAGGCTTAGATTCTCTTCCTAACCCTATGTATCTCTCAGGGGGTGGTCCAGGCCCTACTTCCTCCAGGAAGCCCACCGGGCCTGCTCTTTCCCACAGCCTGAGCCGTCCACGGCTCTTCCCATGCCCTCTGAGAATGAGGAGAAAGACATGTAGGGACCAGCTTTTCTAACCCCTCACTTGATACATGGATTCACAGAGAGGGGAGGTATCCTGCCCAAGTCACACAACTAATTACCTACCTGCTGATTTGGCACACTGATGCAAATTTTAAAATATTGTGTTTTTTAATTTGATTTTGTTTGTTTGTTTTACCATCTTTGAGGTAAGGGAAATGAACCACCTCAGGAAATGTGGTAATAGACATCAAAAACCTTTTAAAAAAGAATGCATTCTTTCGGGCTTAAGGATGCAATCTGAAATGGGTGAAAAGATTGATGTACAAGAATGCTTACCACAGCCTAATTTATGAGGGCAAAAACTGGGAATAGCTTAAAGGTCCAACACAGAGATTGGTTAAAAAAATTATGGTGCATTCATGTGATGGAATACCATACAGCCATTAAAAATGATGGCCCAGTAAAATAATATTTAACGATGTGGGGAAATGTTCACAAGATACTGTGAAGGAAAATAAAAAGCAGGTTGCAAAACAGCATGCTCCATATGCCTCTAATTTTGCTAAAACAATTATTACAAAAGAAAGCCCAGGGTCCCTGAGGTTATTTATGATATTTATTTGTTTCACTGCCTCTAAGACACCAGTCTCATTAATTCCTGTTGCAGTGAGGCTCAGCAGAAAGCACGGGAATTTACCATCTGAAGGCCTGATTCTGGGTCGAGCCAGGACCACTTGTTAACGAGGCGACCTTGGAGCTGTGGACCTCACTTTTTCTCATCTGTAAAATAGGGTAAGAGTCCTCCGTTGGAATGATGTGGAAAGGATTTCAAAGGTAATGTGTGCATGTATGAAAAGCCTTGGTAAACTGTGCAGAGCTGTATAGATATTGAGAATAATGGGAACATTGCTCCCTCTTTAAACCCAGGACTCTATGAAGGCCATATGAGGCAACGTTTCTCCCCATCACTGTGCCTTATACGCTGATGTGCACAGTAATGTGGGTGCGCCCAGCCACTGAGACCCCAGGCCTGCCCCTCTGCCCTTTCTGGGCACCTCTGCCTGCCCCGGGGCTGGGCTTGGCATCGCCTACAGAGAGAGGGAATGCAGTTGTGGGTAATGCTGAGTACTCGGGGTTGTCTGGGGTGTTCCCAGCACCCTCTTCCTCAGCTCCTGAGAGACTGAGGGCTTGGCCACTGTTTGGTGCAGAGGACATACCAGAGGTAGCTTCCAGGGCCAGGGCCCAGCTAGGAGACCACTGCCCTCAGCACCCAGGACCCTTTAACACCCTTCTCCAACTCCCTGGGCTGTGACAGTGGGGTCTGCTGGGCCACGGGGTCCCTGCCTGTCACCTATAGGGGGCCTTGGGCCAGGCCCAGGCTGGGCTAGCCTGTCCTGCCTGCTGCAGTGCAGGACACCGGCCACTCTTCCCGTTTGAGTCGGAGAGGGACTGTGACCTGCCTGAATTGCGCTGTGGCCGGGCCAGGACCGGACCCCAGGCCTGCTCTTCCTGCTGGCCCTCCCCCGCGAGGCCCTCAGCCCAGTCAGAAACTCGGGTTTCTTGGGGGCACTCAGAGGGCAGCCCTGGCGCATTTAGATTTCCTTCCTACTATTCATTATCTTTCCACCTGCCGTTTATGTGCTTCTACTTCATGTGGCTCCACACTACAGGCTAGAATTGTTTTGTGTTTAGTAGGAGGGTAGGAAGAGGAGATCTTTCAGGCACTTGGGAAAAAAATAATAAGGGGGCCCAGTGTGGTGAAGAGATGCTGTAGAGGTGCTGCTGGCCCTGCACAGGGCCGCTTTGCCCAAAGGTGCACCTATTTCCCAGCTGCTGTTCCTAAACCAGCACTGATCAATCCAGAGCCTTCCGTGGGCTGGTCAGAGCTGCTGACAGACCTGGGAAGGTGACCGCCCCTCCTCCTGCCTGTGCCTCTTTTCGGTGACTTCCCAGTGGCTGGACAGAAGCCTGGCCCCTGCCTCAGGCAGGGCAACCTGGCCCTGCGATGATCTACTCTGCAAAGCCTCCCAGTCAAGCCAGGCCAGACCTTCCGGAGATCCCTTCCTCCCCTTCCTAGCCTGTTCCACCCTCACTCAGGTTTTCCAGGAGAAACACCCCTTCCATAATCTTGTGTCCCCCGAATCCCTGCCCCAGGCTCTGCTGACATGAGACAGAAGGGGACCAGGACATGCCATACATCTAAATATATCTAAATATAACCCATGTGAACACTACCAGGAGCTCTGTGCTTAAATAGAACAGTCTCCAAGCACATTGTTTTTCAAGGGAGAAAAGACTGGATTGCAAGCAAAACCCACACGTTCTCGGGTGAATAAGCCGGGCCAGAGCTGACCTCCATTCATGGCAGATGCCCGCAGTGGGAGGACTGACTGGGTCGAAGGCTTGTGTGCTGCACACACAAAAAACACCAGCCAAACTCTGGCACGGTGGGTCCAGGGGCACCTATTGGACTCCAGCCTGTGGGACAGGGAGTGCTGCCCAAGCCTTTGCCTAACCTTTGGTGGCTCCTCCTCCAGCCAGCACCCAACGGGCTCCTCCCAGATTTTGCTCCTAGAACTCACAGTGAATCCCCTGGTCACGGGGAATGGCTTGGGGCTCAGGAAGTGCCAAGTGGAATTCATTTGGCCTGGTCACTTCGTATTGCTTTTTAAAATCTTAGCCCATGGGGAGTGCTCCCTTTTCTAAGTGTCTCCCACCCTGACTATCAGCAGGCTTACAGTCATGGCAGGGGTGCCTAGAGGACAGGACTCTTCTCGGAATCACTGTGTGCACAGGATGAGCACACAGTAGAAAGCAGATACTGGAAAAATACATACCTTCAGACTGGGAAGACTCGGACCATTCCCTGAACTCCTATTTATCCTTCAGGTCACAGTTGTCGATGTCACTCCTTATCAGTCACCATCCAGTGACCACATGTTCAGAATCTGTTGCTCTGAGGGCTGGAACTCCATCAGTCTTGTTTTTTGCTCTATCCTAGTGCCCAGTACACAGCCTGGTGCATAGAAGTTGCTCAATAAATGCTTGTGGAATGGAAGAATCTCTGAACAAGTGACCCACACCGAGTTAAAGGGTAGATGCTCTACTCTAAGGGTAGATACAGTCAGGTCCCATGTCTTCCTCACATTTGCACCAGGCCAATGGCATGCAGTGAGAAGGGGTCTGCAGAGGGAGCTTGCCCCTGTGTAGCTAGGATTCCAGGGCAGCAGAGCTAGATGCCCCCTGGGGCTGCCCTAGGGAACGAGGCTCATTTGAGAATATCTGTGGCCACAAGGGAGGCCAGGGTTCCACTAGAATAAGCCCAATAACACCAGCTATTATTTACTGTGATTTCTTACTGTGTACAAGGCACTGGGCTAAGTATTTTATATACCATCTTACATTTGCAAAGAATCAGAGGAAGCATGGTTAACGCTCACACCCAGCCCCCTTCCCAGTCATCCCATTGGGGCATCAATCCATTCTTACTGTGTCAGGTTTGGGGAGTAGGGTGACTGCTGACACTCACTGTCAGACACTGAGGGGGATAGCTCTCTCCTCTTCCCATCCCCGGTAGGGACCGAGCTGAGAGTCAAGCCTATTTCCACTAGGGTTCCCCGGTGGGTGCAGCTGGAAGGAGTGAGGACAAGGAGTCATCAGAGCGGTGATGGAAGCTGCCAGGAGCTGGATTCCAGCAGGGAGCCGACGCGAGGGGCTACTTGAGGAGAGTTTAGGGGAGCAGTCATCAGTGTAAGAGCAGGGTGGAGGAGAGCCAACCAGGTGATTTAATGCCTGATGCTACCAGTAATGGCAGCTGTCGTCACCGGGGCGTGAGGAGCAGAGGTCAGGCACCCGCAGGCCCTGCTAGAGGGGCCGGCTGCTCTCTCCCCTCATCCTCTGGTGACCTCCTGGGAGGTGAGTGGACACCATCCAGTCAGAGGTCATCACTGTTTGCCGGGTTCTGTTTCTTGTGTCCCTTGGAGATTGGTTCCCAAGCCTGGCCTCTGGCCTCCATGGATGCTCTACGTTCCCCTATAACCTTCTAGGAAATCCTGTTTGCTCAAGTTGGCTGCAGTGGTTCTGTTGCTTGGGGGCGGGGGCAGATGAAACTTTCTCTACCTTCAAGGTTCTTGAGGCGGGTCTAACAATCAAATAGACATGAGACAGATTAGCAGGAGAAAATGACCACATTTAATCACATACATATGAATGGGAAGCTCACATACATGAGAGAGTCAGAGACCCCACATACCTGAGGCGTTCAAAGACAGAAAGGGCAAATGAGGTGTCATTCTGAGCTAAGGATCACCTTGGGCTTCCGAGGGGAGGAAGGTCATTATAGGATGATGGACAAAGAGCAGATGTTCAGTAAATAGGAGTTTGCTCTGCTCTGTAAATAGTTGCCTCTGATAACCTCTTATTATGGACAAGGCCAGTAATTTAACTTCTTGTTGGTAGTGAAGTGAGGGGCAGAAATGTCTCTCGAGCTCACAAGATCTCAGTGGTCACCAGCTCAACCCACATACCACAGAGGCACGCCCCGGGTTGTCATTCCAATCCCTGCCACACTCCAAACTCCAAGCACATGGTGTTAGGATGAGTCCCTTGTAACCGGTGAGGCAGCGGTGGCTCCAGAGTGCTGGCCTGCCCGAGGCAGGGCCTCCGGTCGGGCGGTGGCCTGTGCGAGCTGCGGTGTGAGGCTGGTCCCATGGGCTTGGCTGCGAACCCCAGCCCAGTGAGCCTCACCCGGACCTCGGCCCCGGGCCGGGCAGTGCAGGGCCTGCCACCTCGCCGCTCCTTCTGCGGGAGTTTGAGGGCGGGGACTCGCTGCACCGCCCTGTGCTGGCTGTTCTCCGTGTCTGAATGACCACGTTTTTTCCTGTCGCAAACTGACTGTCAGGTCAAACGGGGACTTGCCCGCTGGGGAGGAGAATCATGTGAACCTGAAGATGCCAGCCCTGCTCATGGAACAGGCTGGAGATGGGCCGGGCGGTTCCCCCAGCGTGAACCACGAGCTCACAGCGGTGGTGGGCGGGATGAATGCTGGAAATTACTGTGAAGTGGAGGCAGAAGGATGCAGGAGAGGGAGGGGAAGCCCGAGGCTCAGGGCTGGCACTGCTGCGCCTGGGCCCGCCTGCCTTCCCTCCCTGCCAACAGGCCTGCAGGCTGCACCCTCCTCGCAATGGCACCCCCCAATCTCACACAGTCCCTCCATCTCCCCATGTGGCCCCACCACCCCCATCCATCACTGGGTGAAAATCCCCGGCTTTCTTGCATAAGCCATAGGAGCTTTGTGGGAAATTACCTAAAGTTACAATCCAATTACACAATGATTACGTTGCGATGGCTCTGTAACTACCACATTAATTAACTTTGATGGCTCCCATAAATTATGTGGAGATGGATGGTGAGGACAGGGTGGTGCTGTCCAGTGGTGGGGAGGGGGGCTGAGGGGCCCAGGCCCCCAAGGGAAGATGGGAGAGGGGAGACGTGTCCCCAGCTTACTCCACCACTCCCCAAAGCATAGTCTCAGGGCTGAGTGCCACCTTCAAGGTCAGCCGCCCCAGACTTGCTCCCTCTATGCTGTGCTGCATCCCTCACACTCGGGTCTGAATAGAGGGAGCACACAAAAGCCGCTACCTCTAAGGCAGCACGCAGGGCCTAGGGACGAGCATGGACTTTGGCCTTGGCCTTGGTACTCGGCTTCCCTGAACTTCACTCAGCCTTGCCGTCTGGGAAGGGGCAGGGGCAGGGGCAGGGGCAGGGGCAGGGGCAGGTGCATCGGCCCATAAGATGCTGTAAGACAGAGATGTGATGTGGACACACAGCCTCCACCCAGTGCCGGCCAGTAGGAACATAATGTGTACCTGCCATGCGAGCCACCTACATAATTTTACATTTTCTAGAGGCCACATTAAGCAAGTACAAAGAAACAGATGAAATTAATTTTAATAATATGTTTTATTAAATCCAGTATATCCAAAATAGTATCTCAACATGTAATCAATATAAAGTCCTAACCAGATATTCTACATGCTCTTTTTTTTTTAATACGAAGTCTTTGAAATCTGGGGTGCGATTGACATTTGTGAAGCACATCCCAGTCACAGGCTCAGAGCCGCACGGAGCTGGTAGCTGCTGTACTGGGCCTCGGAGGTGAGCCTGCACTTGGCAAACAGCTGGCACTCAGCACGCGTCCGTCCCCTTGCCTCTGTGCTGAAGCCTGCAAAGCCTGTCCTCCCATGGTCCTCCCTCTTCCCTGTGACAGTCTTTCACATAGTGGGGGCAGGTGTGACCCAAGTCTCCTGGATCCTCAGTCTTGTTGGCTGAGCACACCAACCATCAAGTCTCGTCTTCCAACTTTCACAACACATCCTGAATGCGACCACTTCTCATGCCTGCCACCTCCATGTCCACGATCCAGGCCACCACTGCCTCTCCCTGGATCCCGGGACAGCCTCCTGAACAGTCCTCCTGCACCTGCCCATTCTGCACCTGCACACATGAGAGCATTAGTTGGATGACCCGCGGTCTCATCTCTTAGTTTAGGTTGCTCTCAAAGCAGAGGCTATGGCAAGGGCGTGGGAGCAGGGAGTCAATCCGGAGGCGATGCCAGGAAGCTTCACTGGCATCTCTGGAGAGGAGTAGGGGAGGAAGAAGAGCAGATAGCAGAGCAGGGTACAGGTGCTGCTATCAGCCATCAGAGTTCTATTCTGCTGCGTCTCCTTAGAAACACGCAGAACGCCTCCCAGGACTGTCTCCTGAAAGGATGGGACCCTGGCTCATCTATCCACTGGCTCTGGAGGTGTGCATTTGTTCCCCTGCTCTTTTTTTTTTTAAGATTTATTTTTATTGTTTTTGACAGAGAGAGAGAAAGAGAGAGACAGAGACAGAGACAGAGACAAGGGGGAGGGCCTAGAACAGTCTCCATAGTTGCACATCATCGGTTTTTCCACACAGTTTCATTCCACAGGTGGGTGTGGGGCGGCACAGGGCAGGGACTGGGCCGGGGTCTCACCCCAATGAGAACTGAACTGGGGGCACTCCCCAGTTCAGCATATGGGTCCGCACAGGCCGGGGCCAGGATTTGATCCTCAGTCCCTGGGGCTGCAAAGCAAGTGCCTAACTCACTGAGCCATCCTGGCTTTCCTCCCCTGCTTTTTTGAGTCCTGCTCAGGTGAGGGTACAGTAGGGTACAGGAGAGAGCCCTGGGGTGGAATGAGGTGGGGTGAGCTGCGTGCGCTTGAAGGGAACCCATCAGCAGGGGGCCCAGCAACTGCAGCTAGAGGTGGGCCAGGGCTGTGGTGGTGATGGAGGGAGTGGGCAGTGCCTGCCACACCTTTTTTAAATGTTTCAGAGGCTTTCAGTTGTGTTTAGAATAAAATTCAACCTCTGGGTAAACTTCAAGGCTCTGCCTAATCTGGTCCCTTAACTACCTTCTCTATCTCACTCCTTGCCACTCTTCCCATGTGCCCTGCTCACTAGCCTTGCTTCTAGAAAATTCCAAGGTCTTTTCTTTCTTAATATCCTGCACTTGCTGTTCCTTCTGCCTGAAGTGCCTTCCCCCGGACCCTTATACCTTCTCCTCCCCTTCAGAACCCCCTCAAGTGTCATCAGGAGATCCACTGGACATAACCCTGCCCTTCCTGCTTAGAAGTCCCCAGCCCTCCACTTAGCCACCGACGCTTCCATCGGCGTCTTCCATTTGTTCACAGCGCTTTCGGAGGTGCCCTCTCAGCACCTAGAAAAGTACCTGTACTGGAAGGCGCTCAGGAAATGGTTGTCAACTGTCTGAGTGACCTAGTCTTCAGCTCCTGGGCATGCCACCATGGACTTCTTCTGGGTGGTCTGTCTGCCTCCCAGGCAGAGGACAGCCGGCGAGGAGGAGCGTGGGTCTGTCCCCTCCCTGCTCTGAGCACCATGCCTCTATTCATGCAACCTGTGCTCCTGCTGGGTTGCCAGGTGACACATCCTGCTGAGACTGACCGTCACTCGGATTGGCTTCTGTTGCCTTCTAGTCTGGGCCTGGTGTTGAGGTTGCAGAGGTTGAGGGTAATGAGGAAAGAGCAGGCGATACAGAGATGAGGCTAGCCCACAGACCACGTGGGGAGATAAGAGGGACAGGGGACAGTTTCCTGAGAGCCAATCTGTGAGGAGGGCGGAGTCCTGGGGCCACCGAAGAGTGCTGGGGGTTGGGTGGGGGCTCATGGAGCCGGTCCCTTTCTGCACTGCAGAGGTCAGCGTGCTCTTCCACATCTTTTCCCCCTCCATGAGAACGGTCTCTGTCTTCCCTCAAAGGCCCATTTAGGGCTGAACTTGGCACTCTTTGATTCCCCACCCCCCTGCCCCCCCCAAATCCTTCTCAGGGGCAACAGCAGCACCATGGACTTCTCTGGAGATGCTAGGGCGTGGCCACAGCCCCTCCTGTGGCCTCTCCAGCACGACCTCAAAGACACAGTGTGGTTGGCTTTTGGAGCAGCTGGCTCTCCCCCTCCCAGCAGGTGGCGTGTGAACTTGTACAACTATGTTAGGAACTATTTTTCAGTATCTTCTAAAGCTGAGCACAGGCCTGTTCTCCAGCAATTCCACTCCTGTGTATACACCCAACAGAAATGTGTAGGTATATTCAACAAAAGAACATTCAGAGCAGAACTATACACAGGAGTCAAAACGGAAACGACCCAAATGTCCTTCCAAGTACAGGGGAAGTCAATTGTGGATTGTCCTTCCGGTAAAATACTCTACAGCAAAGACCCCAAAAAGGCTAGAGAGCTAAGTGTAACCACAATGCTGAATCTCTCAGGCAAAATGTGGGGTGAAAGAAGCTGGACACGAGAACACATCTGTGTGAGTCAACGTATGAAGCGGTGCAAACAGGCAAAAACAGTCTGGTACCAGAAGTCACGACCTGGTGGGCAGGGAGCTGTTGGGAGGGGCTGGAGGGGCTTCTGGGTGCTGGTGGTCTGTGTCTTGATCTTGAACCTCCTCCACAGGACTTTCACTGTGAGAGGATCCATTGGGCTATATGTAACCATATGATTTGTGCGCTTTCTCTTTATATGTCACACTTCAATAGAAATGTAAAAGAAAGCCCCATTAGCTAAGTCCCCTCTCCCCATAACCCCTCCTCTGTCTTGGCACCTCCGGGTTCCATCCTTTGTTTGTGTCTCCCCTTTCCCCACCCAAGGTCAGCCCCCTAAGCTTATCACAAGCCTGCCCACATATGCCCCAGGACCTGACACTTCCTACCCTAAATATGTAGAGCTTTTTAGCCCATTTTGGCCCCTGCCCCTGACCTCACACACTCAACTCTATCGCCAAACACAACACACCAGGGGGCAGGCCATTCCAGGACCACAACTGTGACATTACCCTACTCCTCCATACCTCATGTCTCACCCCTAGGGGTAGACCAACGGATTTTTTCCCAAATAAATCCAGCGCTGTCCCCAAGAGTGTTTCCCAGAGAAACTTCTGAAGTAAAAGTGCCTCACATTCTCTCGTTTCACAGAGGAATAGACAGACACCCAGAGAGAGGGTGGCCTCAGCACTGGCGGAAATGGGACCAGGGCCAGGGACTCCTCACCCTGCACCCAGTGCTGCCTTCTCCCCAGGGCCTGGGCCTAGGGAGGGGCAATCTCAGGGTGGTGGGCTGCTGCTTCCCCAGGCTTTGCATACAGGGCAGGAAATGCCTAAGGGACCCCACCCGGGGCTAATTTGAGGAGCTGTGCCTGCAGACTCATGCTGGAAATCTCAGACAGCACACACACACACACGCGCGCGCGCGCGCGCACACACACACACACACACACACACACACACACACACACACACGGGCAGATGGGAGCTGAGGGAAGGACAGCAAGCTGGCCAGGGGGCACCTCAGGTACCTGGCCCAGCCATTGAGACCTCCGAGCCCGGGAAAGCGCCCACACTGCAGGGAGACAGCGTGTTTTGCATCCTGCCGTCTCCTTCCTCGCGACCCCACGGCGAGGGGATCTCTTGGGCCTCGCTGGTCCAGGGCCGGAAAAAAATCAGGAGAGGAAATGAAATTAGGCAGCACACCTTTTAACCTGGGGATTAAAATGGGATCTTCTTCTTAGCCTCTCATCACTTAATGGCTAAATTTTGTGAGTCTTTAGCAGTGGTGTGCTGCTAAACACTTAACCAGCTCTCCAGGGAAACATGAAAAAAAAAGGGGAGGAGGGGTGAAAGGAAGGAAGGAAGGAAAAAGAAGGAAGGGAGGGAGGGCGGAAAAAGCCCTGCCTTGAAGTGTTTGCTGATTTCCATGGTTTAAATACCTCACTGTGGCCCATTTCCAGCTACCAACCAAAAGTCAATTGGCTCAAAGTGCCTGACAATTTAACCATCAGCTGGAGCTGATCCCAGGAGGAAGTCGTTGTGAGGAGAACCGGACCTTTACCACTGCACAGCTAGTAGGTTTTGGATTTGTCGGCAAGGCCATGGTAAAACATGTGGCTGTCACAAGGTGACACATGTGGGCCCCTTTGCTTCTAGGGCATTGGGCTAATATGGGCTGCTGTCTGAAAGATTTGCCAGCAGGGCTGAACTAAGGACATGGGACATCTCACTTATATGTGGACTATGAAGAACAAAAGAGCCAACCAAACGAAACAGAACCAGACTCGGAGATACAGAGAGCAGACTGGTGGTTGCCAGAGGGGAGGGGGTGGGGGTGGGTGAGAAAGGTAAGCGGTTCGGAGGTACAGATTGGTGGTCACAGAACAGTCACGGGGATTGAAGTGCGTACGGGAAATGTGGTCAGTGATAGGAGAGCTGTGTGTGGTGTGGGATCGGGCTGCACTTGCTGGGGGAGCACTTCATGGGTTATAGGGGTGCCCGGACATGGTGCTGTACACCCCAAACTATGTAAAATAATATTGAACGTCAACTATAAATGCACACACACAGCCAAAAAAACTGTACACACATTTTAAGAGGTGCTATCTGTGTTTTACATAAATGCTGATGGTAACCATTTTGAGCACCTCTTCTAATTGCAGAAGTCAAGCATGACTTGTATTCATCTTTTGTTACTGGTACACATTGAGCATTACAATTTTAATACAGTATTTCCCTTCCTTAAAATGTATATACATATTTTGGCTATATATATATATATATATATATATATATATATACACACACACACACACACACACACACACACACACACTCACACACGTACACACACATACATACACACATACAGACTGTCCGGAAAGTATCCAGCCATGTAATACAAAAAATAGAGGCATTTCTGGTTGGATTTTTTACAAGCAGTCCTCGTGTGTGTGTGTGTGTGTGTGTGTGTGTGTGTGTGTGTGTGTGTGTGTGTGTGCGTGTGTATAATGATATAAAGTAGAGCATAGGGACCATAATCAATGGTACTGGATTGTAATGGGTATATATGGTGTCAGATGAGGAGTAGACTTGTTGAGATTACCACTTTGTGAAGGATGTAAATGTCTAATCAGTCTAATTATTATGTTGTTTTGCACACCTGAACTAATAAAAAAAATCCTATAATCCACCTATTCGCAGCAAAAACCAAACAAACAAAACAACGAATGACCAATGCAATTTAAAAAAAAGAAAAGGAAGTGCCAGCAGAATTAGAGAAGAGCCAAAGGAACCCTAGTGATCATCCTATTAAAAGACCCTCCTTTTAAGATACTAAATTTGACAATGATTTTTTTTTACAACAGAATGTATCGCATCCACAAGTCACATGAATCGTCTGGTTGGCTCCCCAGTGAAGCACTAAAGCATGACTGTTGTCACTGCGTGGGCAGTGCAGGAAGACCGTACACTTTATCATCAAAGCCAGAACAGCGGTGAGACCTGTGAGCCAGCAGTACGCGTTGCGTTATGTCACTACAACAGGAGTGACCTGGGTCCTCTCACATTCTGCAGGTGAGGTGAGCTAACTTGCTCAAGGTCACAGGGCTGCAAGCAGGACCGGGTACTGCCCTGGGCTTCACAGAGGAGCAGTGGCCATGGGGTCATTAGGGGTAGGGTGTGTCTCCCTGGATCTAAATACTCATCAGCAGTCACTTTGCCCCAAACAGCATTCAGCTCTTTGGAGCCTTTCCTGAGAGCCAGTCCTGAAAAGGTGACAGAGTGCCCAGAGTAGCCTGCAGCAATGGAATGCAGAGGGCACAGGGTGTGGGAGGCAGACTTCACCAGCTCATTGTTCTGTCTCTACACTGAGGTTTCACCCTCAGACTCTGGCACCCAGACAGGGGAGCCCCTCCTTTGGAAAGCTTGCTGGGCAGGCCCAGGTCGGAGCAGGAGGGGGCAGGGAGAAGCTGCTTGTTCCTTTCCTGTCCTCTCTGTTCAGCCCCACAGATTCTTGGTTCCTACACCCAGCCTGGCCACCTGCTTTGCATTGGGGGAAGTTGCCCCAGGATGAAGCTTCTCCCAAGCTATGTTTGCTTCCTGCTTTGTGCTGGGCGGAAGGAGGGGGTGTCCTCACATGGTCAGGAATGGACCATCCATCTGTGTCAGGGCGCTCTGCACATCCCAGTTTAGGAACCCAGTTCTCGTCCTGAAGGATCACATCAGCCATGAGCCCCCAGCACTTCCTCACAGAAGCCTTCTCAGAAGCCTTGCCCGGGAGGAAGAATACAGCCCCCTTCCCAGAGATCCCAGAATCTTGGTTGTGCCTCATTACTGGGCTGGAAT
Source organism: Craseonycteris thonglongyai (assembly GCA_004027555.1). Classification (NCBI taxonomy): domain Eukaryota; kingdom Metazoa; phylum Chordata; class Mammalia; order Chiroptera; family Craseonycteridae; genus Craseonycteris; species Craseonycteris thonglongyai. The sequence goes on from PVKE010005865.1 coordinate 30,099, forward strand.
GTTACATGCCTCTCTGCTCTGCTAGGGGGCGAACTGCTTTGCAGGCAGCCCCTCTATCTGGTTTAATTCTTGCCCCTTGGAGAGCCCGGGGCAGAGGTACTCAGCAGATCCACAGAAATCAGGGTAGAGCGAGCCTAGGACCTGGCGGGGCACAGACCTGTTATCTGCCACCTTTAGTAACAGTTAGTTTATTCAACTTGTACTCTTAATATATGCCAGACATGGTCTTAAGATATGCCAAGTATTAAACTCAGTTACTCTTTACAATGACCTTAGGTACCTGGAGCAGTAGCTACTGTTAATATCCTCCCCAACCCCATTTGTCAGAGGGAAAACTGAAGCTCGAGTTGGGGGAAGAAGATGATGTAAGGGTGGAGGATGCAGATCCAGATGGCTTGCATCTGTAATCTGGCACTGTCATCTTGGGTCATTACCGCTCTCTGTGCCTTAGTTTCCCCATGAGTCAAATGAGACAACTCATCATTCCTTTCTCGTTCCCAGAGGAAGACTGACCTCTCCCAGGGTTTCTGGGAGGATCAAAGGGGACAATGGATGTGGATGCTCTCTGTAAATCACAAGAGGCTGTACAAATGTCAGGCATTAATACTTGTTGACTTGAACGACCTCTCTCACAGTCCCTCTGCCCTTCAGAAGTCATGGTTCTTCCAAAAACCAATCCCCTGGGATCAAAACTGGCATTTCCTAATCCCCTGCAAGCACAGAGGCAATTTGATGTCCACAAAAGACATCTTTGGAGAATGCAACGACCTGATTAAAAAGAAAGTTTTGGGGGCAGGTGTAGAGAACATTACCAAGTTCAGTAAGACTTCCCAAGAGGGAATATTTTTTCCTTCTTTATTTTCTTGGAAAAATATTTTTAAATGACTAAGCAATGGAAAGATTAGAAAATGTAGATGAACATAAACTTGAACATTAAAAAGATCTTATAGACCCACTACCCAGAGGGAATTGTTTTGAATTCCAAGTGAAGTTTCTGGGCTATTACGATACTAGTTAGGGTCAGGCATGCCAGAAATCCCAGCCACGCTATGCCCACCTTCACCGCACACAGAGTTCCTGACCAAGAAGGTCCTGGCTGAGAAACAACAGCTGGACAGGACTCCAAGTGCTACTCTATTTATGAATTTGTTACTAGACACAGAACTCTGGTAAGGTTTTGGATGGAGAATCCAGGCCTGGAAGACCCTGCCCCTTCCCCCCAAATCTGTGATGACTGCGTTACCAGGGCAGGACCCTGGGCAAGCATGGAGGAAGCAGGACAGGGCAGGGCTCACACAGACACATGTGGCTTTTCAGTGCAGTGGACTTGCCCTACAGTGAAGGTGCACCCCCCACCCCCCCCCACCCCCCAATATCCTGGACTTGGACCATTTCTTTACAGGGTATAAGAGAGGAAAGGGGATGGGAGGAGGAGCCAAACCATAGAAAAGGGCGAGAGCTCCCATCCCAGCAATTACCATGGTTACCATTGGGTGGCTAGCCATCTAAAGTTTATTTAAAAATTTTTTTTTACAAAAAATATATTTCTACAACATTTTGTCTTTTAAATTTAATTGATTTTGTTTTTAATGGTTAATACACACACATGATAAGTAATTCAAACAATACAAAAGAGGATTGAATGGAAAATCACTTTCCCTCCCATCCCTGTCTCGCACCCCTCATCTCCTCCCAAAGGGGCCAGCATTGTTAGCAGTTTCTTGAGTCTTTCTCAAGGTGGCCTAAACATGTGAACATGAATATGCACCATTCTTCATGGCTCATGGTATTTCAGTACAGGAAGTACCATGATTCATTTGACTAATTCTTTATTGTTGGACAACCAGGCATTGATTAATAACCTCTGGTCAGCATTTAGAGAAACATCCTTAAGACATTTCTTTGGATAAATACTTCACAATAAGATCACTGGGCTAAAACGTGTGCACATTTGAAAGGGCTTCAGATCTTCCTGTTCAATTGCCCTCTGGAAGGAGATACCTGTGTTCACTTGTACCCACAATGTACCATCACAATGCTCTTTTTCTGACACTCAACATTGGATTTAGAGAATTTGTGCCTATTTGCTAGGTGATAAATTGCTGTGCCTATTTGCTAGGTGATAAATTGCATCCTATTCTGGTTTTTTTGTGTTTTTTTTTAAGATTTATTTTATTGTTTGAGAGAATAGGAGAGAGAGAGAAGTGGGGAGGACCCGGACTAGTCTCCCTAGTTGTACATTATTAGCTGTGATATAGCTTCATTCCACACAGGTGGAAGTGAGGCTGGGCAGGGCAGGAACCAAACTAGGGGTCTCCTGAATGGGAGGCGAGAAGCTTCACCCCAGAGCCATTCCGGAAGTTGCCAGTTGCGCCAAAGTTCAGCATATGGGTTTGCACAGCCAGGGCAAGGATTCGATCCCTGGACCTCGTGGCTGTGAGGCAAGCACTCAATTGCTGAGCTATCCTAGCATCCCTGCATCCTATTCTTATTTGATTTACATTTCTTAAGTTATTAGTGAAGTTAGTGATTAAAAATTATTTTTTCCATGGGGATGCTGGGATGGGTCAGCGGGTTAAGTACTCGTCTTACAGCCCCAGGGTCTGAGGATCAAATCCCGGCCCTGGCCTGTGTGGATCCATATGCTGAACTGAGGTGTGGCCCTATTTCGGTTCTCACAGGGTGAGCTTGCCATGTAGGAGGCCTCCGGTTCTGCCCCCAGCTCTCAGGGGCATGCTTCCTGGGTGGAAGGTCCTCGGCTTGGTTCCCGCCCCACACAGCCCTCTATCCACCTGTGTGGAATGAAACCATGTTGAAAACTGATGATGTATGACTACTGAGACTGTACTGGGCCCTCCTCCTTCTCTCTGTCTCTCTCTGTCAAAAAAATAAAAGAAAATAATATTTTTCCCTTCAAATTTCTTGACCATTTGAATCGGCAAATTCCTAGTTTAATTTTTCTCAATGATTTGAAGAGCTCTTTATATTAAGACTATTAAACCTTTGTCTCTCATGTATGTTGCAAATATTTCCCCCAGTTTGTCATCTGCCTTTTGACTTTATTACAGTGTTCATGGGAGAATGTCACAAGATTTCTGGGTGTATTTTATCTGACACAAAGTGGTATTTTTCTTGAGTATTCAGCAAGCAAAATCAAATTGAAGGGATAGATTTAAGGTGGACTTAAAAGCGCTTCAGCTACAGGACTTTCCAAACTCTAAAGAGAGTGCCCCTGGACCATTCAGTGTCTCTCTGGGCTCATTAGATTAGGGCTGGTGACAGGCAGGAGGGAATGGGGTGAGGCCACCCAGGGAGGGTCCCCCAAACCAGCTTCTTCCCCCCTTACTTCTCACCACTGAATGGCCTGTCTTTAGATTGAGCATGAAGAGCATTTAGCCCTGGCTCATAATATGCACTTAATAAATAATAGTGCTGCTGTTGAGTCATCCATTGAGCTGATAAAGGTTTCTTGAGCACCAATTATGTGCCAGACCTTAGGTCTTTAGGACCCTGGAGTGGACAAGACAGACACAAGTCCCTGTGCTCTGATGGAGCTGACATAGTAGAGAGGGAGAGAGTTGTTACTGCTGTTAGTTGTTAAAGGGAACTGCGTGGGGATGGCTTAATTCTGGAAAGGAATTTAGAGGTCCCCAAGTTCAATCTTGTGGGCTAAATGGGGAAATTGAGGCTCAGTGACCCAGTGACTTGCCAAGTCACAGGGCCAGTCAGTAGTGAAGATAGAACTTGAGTTGAGGTCAATAAAGGCCGAGCGTACCTCCCAGGCACCATTTTCCTATAGGAAGATGAGTTTGTCATTATGAGTTAAACCACCTGGCAGCCACCTGCTTTGGCCGGGAGCACTGGTCAGATGTCAGCTGGCTGGAGACCTCCATTGGACGGCCCTGCTCTGGGGGCTGGGAGGCACTGAGGTAGGACCTGGCCTCCCTGAACTCAGAGTGTCTGCCTGCCCACCTCCTACCTCAGGTGAACCAGGGACCATGGCAACCAGGACTGCTGCACCCTGCTGCCAGACATGGGACACATCCCCGACCACTGCAAAGAGGAACATAGGCTGTAGACCTGGCTCTTCTCTGTCTCTGTCACTGTTGGAATGAGCCTCTGGCCTTTAGTGCCACAGGACACCACTCTGATGGGACTCCTGAGCCCTTCACTAAGGACATTCAGACACACCTGAGGCACAGGGCTCGGTCCCCTCCCCAGGTGGCCTGGGAGCTTGGAGATGCCCAGGCTAAGTTCCCTGACTGTAATCTCTGGGGGCCTGGTAAAGGGGTGGCCCTAGCAGTTACTTGATGAATATGCTGCGTAATTCACTAATAAGATAATGATAACAATGTTCAATAAGGAGTCTCAGCTCACTGGGGATATGAATGTGAAATGGCTTCATTTTTCTCCCCAATAAATGATTGTGCTCTGTTAACACCCACCTGGAGTAGCGAGCTCCATTAACTGTGTTCTCCTGACTTGTTTATTAAATAGTCTCAGCCCTGTTCTTTAAAAGCCAGTTCTGTGCATTTAAAGCCTGCAGGCTCCTGTTTGAATTGATGCTTGTCTTCCTCCTTATATTGGTCATCAGGAAGGATAACGCCCCCTTCTTTTAGGTTCCAGCCCCCCTGACATGGGTGGCTGGGTGGGTGGCAGGCATGGCATGGAGGTAGGTACCTTTGGGAGCTGGGGCCCCCTCATACAGTTTCACTGGCCTCAAAATGCAGACTTTCTGTCCTGTCTTCCGAGCCGTGGGCCTTGAACGTCATTCCCTGGACCGCAGGACACCCCTGTCTGCTCTCCATCCGCTCTAATGGAATAACCACCATGCACCGATGCCCAGTCAGTGCCCAGCGTGCCTGAGCTCTCGTGCTGGCACCAGCCCCATGAGGTGGTCGTGTTCATCCCCGTTCGCAGCTGAGAAGGTAAGACTTAGGGAGGGGCAGGAACCAGGACTTACTCCAAGTCTGCTACTCCTAGACCTACACCCCATAAACCTGGTGTCTGAGGGTGGCTGGTTCCGAATGTGGGGGAGCTGGTTACGGTTGGGGTCATCCAGGGGCGGTGCTCAGTTCCCCTATTCCCAGGAGGCTAGGACTCATTCTGCCCCAAAACCACAGAAGAGAAATCAGGCTCTGGGTTCTGGGCCACAGATGCCACGGACACATTTAGGCTAGAATGAGAAAGAATTTTCTGATCAATGGTTCAATAGATTGGAGGAAGGGGGTGATATGGGCTTTCTGGGCCCTGGGGTCCTCAGTGCCCCCCTGCCCCACCCAGGAAAGCCCAGTGTGGGCCAGGCCTGGGAGGGGCCCTGCGCCAGCGGACAGAGGAAAGGGAACGCAGGGGCGAGGAGAGCAGGGAGCGGCCTCCTCGGGCGTCTCCAGTCCTAAGAGCCTGCCTCCCAGAGAGCGGTGGGCTGGCGCCTTGAGCGCAGGGTTCATTCCTACCAGTGGGACAGGCCTGCTTTGGCAGCGGGGGCAGACTTTCCGGGGTTTCCTGGTCTTGCTAGCAGCTCATGGCCAGGCTTCATTTGATATGGTGATAGGCACAACAGGGCCACTTCTCAAAGGCAGACACAGTCCCTGCCCTGGGCTTCCCTGTCACCCCTGCTCCTGCCCATCTTGGGAGGGAAAGTCTTACCCTTTCCCCAGCAGCCCTGGGCTGAGCACCTGTCACAGCCAGATCACGTTCGCTCAGGCCTGTCCATCTCCTTCTCACTCCAGCAGGTCCGCACCCTGCCTGGGAAGGGTCGGGAAGGAAGACGAAGCGCTCCTGTCTGTGCTCTCTGTCCATCCTGAGAAAAACTTCAAGCCAGGCGTGGGTGGCAGGCCTTCTCTCCCCTCTGTGAGCCAAGGGCTCCCACTGTTTTGCCCACCACCCCTGTCCCCACTCACCCACGGGTCTTGGCTGCCCTCTCCCATGGGGCAGAGGGACCAGGAAAGCCTGGGGTCTCAAAGTGAGACTAACTGCAGCTGCCCAGTCCTCTCTCCAATATCCATCCAATGCCCATAGCTGCGGCCCTTCCCTCTCGACAGGGAAGCAGATGCTCCTGAAGGAAACTCTTTTGTGCAAACAGGGAAACTGAGGCCTCAAGGGGGTGAGCAATGTAGCCATAGAGCTCAGATGAGGAAGAGCACTGGCCTGAGTGTCAGAAGACCCGGGCTTGTCACTGCTGCCTTCTCATTCTGGGCCTCAGTTTTCCTGTCTTTGAAGTGGAGATCGCTGTCTCAGGTCTGTCTAACACACCCTGGGCTCATCGAGGTCTGGTGTGGTTCTGACTACAGCCACCAGAGGGTCTGGACGCTCAGAACCAGGCTCTTCCTTCTGCACGGAGGCCTGAGCCCAGCAGATTGAGGAATGAATGGTAAGAAAGGAGAAAGCAGGAGTGGTGGAGATAAGTCCTGGCCTTCGTGGGCAAGGGCATAGTTCCCCACGTAGCTCCCTAAGTGACAGAGGCCTTGGGAACTTAACCCCATAGGGCAGGGCAGGGACAGGGGTGGGGAGGCTGGAGCTACCTGAGTCCTCCTGGCGATACTGGAGGCTCCTCCTGGCCAGACTCCAGATTCGGGCCAGACCTGACCCGCAGGCCTGCCCACAGCCTCCCAGACTCCCGTTCGCTAAGTGATCACCTGACATCTGCTCATGACTCACCATCCCTAATTAGCTCATCGCTGTCCTGCCTCTGTGTCTTCTTCACTTTGCCGCCACGGGCTCATCCTGGTTATTTTTGCACTTCCCAGCAAGCACCCCGGCTGGTCATTGGGGACCCGTGTGGTCCAGGCAGAGCTAGAGTGAGGACTGGGGATTGGTGGAGGCCACCTGGGAATCCACAGCCCGCCCGTGGGCACATCTGACCACTCCTACCCCCTCTATAGCGGGAGCTGCCAAGCCCACCCGTGGGAGTTGAAAGGCAGAGGGTGGGGGCGTTGCAAAGAGCAATTCCATTGGTATTTATTAATCATTGATTATGCACAGGCACTGCACGAGGCATTGGGGATTCCTCCAAAATGCCCTTGGGGAACGCCCTGTCTCCTGAGAGCACAGCCATTGAAGGAGAACTGTAAGTGCAAGTGAGAGGTTCTCCGCATCTGTGGAGGACGCGGCAGAGGGACGTCGCGGAGTCTGGAGACTCAGGAAAGCTCCTGATGGACAACGCACATGGGTGGAGCTTACAAGGATGAGGGAGCATTACCAAACAGAGACCCGGTCCACAGCCCGGTGACCTGAGGCAAGTTACTTCTCCCTTCTGGTTTCAATCCCGGGACACTGAAAAGCCCAAATGGGCTGAATCAAACGCTGACTCCCTGAACTGGGCTCTGGGTCTCGTCCCCTGTGCTGGGCTGTGGGCTGGATGGAACAGGCTCTGAGTGAGTAAGTCAGTGGGGGAGGCCTGCAGGCAGAAAGGAGACACAGGCGGCCCATGGGAGACGTGAGCCCCTCCTCCCCCCTTGCTCCTGGCGCTCTGTTTTCTACTCTTGGAAGAAAGGTTCTTAAACACCAAGAGGCCCAACAACCCTGAGCAGTGGTCACTGCTGCTGGTCACTTGGTCTCTACCACTTCCTCCAGACAGAGCAGAGCATCTCACCTGTGTTTGGGTGGGATGAGCCTGTGAGGGTCACTTCGTTGTCTTCCCATCGAACACATGCAGACACAGAGGCAGTCAGAGAGGCTCGGACACCTGCCTGAGGCCACACAGCTGGAGCAGGGCCAGGGCCAGAGCTGGGATGTGGCCCTGATTTGCCTGACTTCAGAGTCTGCTGTCTCATGCCCTGCCCTGGCACTGGGCAGCAGGCTGGGTGAGCCGAAGAACAGCGTTCCCTCCGGTCGCAGACACTCAGCACTCATCCAGGCAAGCGGAGGGCCCGCTCTCTGCTCTGGCCTGGCCTTTGTTCTCCAGAAAATGAAGTCATTCCGCTGGGCCCCTTAAGCTGGCTGTTCCCAAGGCCTGAGCCAGATTGCAGCTAGAAGTCTATTATTATTCATTGAATCTCTCCAGGGTGGCTGGGGACCCGCCTTTTAATTGTCTCATCTCTGTCCAGCCTTTTATCTAAGAGACTAAGGGGAGAGAATAATCAGTTATCTCACTGTAGATCAGAGGCTAAACAGGGACACTCAGGAGGGGCTCTGGCTATGGGGGAGGAGGCTCACTTCTTCAGCTCCCACTGTCCACATGCCAAACTCACTCCCACTACTGTGAGGAGGAGGATTGCCCACAGCCTTCGGGGTCCAAATGATCATGAGCTGGGAATTGACATATTTGGGAATGTGGGTGGGGAGGTACAAAAGGGAGGTCAGGGGACGCTGGTGTGTAGGCTTAAATCTCACTTTCATGCCTTCAGGGAGTATAGAGAACATAGAACTATAATATAGAGATTATTTTATAATTCATTCATCCATCCATTTACCCATTCAACAATCCATCCATCCATCTATTCATCCATCCACCCAACCATTCATTCATCCATTCATCCAATGGGCTAGAGAGAAACTGGCATTTGTCAAGCATATTATACTTTTCAAAGCAACTTTCTGTCTCTTATTTCATTAGATCTTTACAACTGTTTGGTTTCATTTGACAAATGGGAGAACTGAGGCCCAGGGGCTTGCTCAAGGGCAGAGCCGTTTCCAGGATGGAGGCTCAGCAAGAAGTTTCCAGGTGGAGTCACTCACGAAGGCCTGGACCAACAGGCAAGTGGGGGTTGAAATCCAGTGCACATTCTGCTCACCAAGTAGCAAGGAGATGTGTCTGCTTGGAGGAAGGGAGCCTTTTCTTTCTTTTCTTTCTTTCTTTTTCTTTTGCATAAAGCTGCTATCATTCTTGCCAAGCTAACGCCCCAGCTGAGGAGGCTTTTTGACTTTTCATGGAGCTGTGTGGGCTACTGGCAGCCCTGAGCTGGCCGAGCCTCAGCTGGAGACGGCTGGTGAGGAGGGCCTGTCTCCTTACCAGTGCTCAGGGAGTGGGTGCACGCCCCACGGCGTCATGACTTAGTCAGTCCAGAGAAGGCAACGCTTCTCCCTCCCTCTGGCCACCAACCTCATGCCAGATGGGCTGTTTGTATGAGAGCTTCTAGTTGGCCAGTCTTACGGTCATCTGTTCTTTGGGGGCTGCCAGCTGTTTGGGGGTACTCTGGCTGATAATCCTATCTTGTGTTTTATTTTGATTTGGTCTTTGATCAACTTTTTGGAAGTAAGACTTATGCATCCATAAAAATGTCGAGTTCTGTGACTTTTGACAAATGTGTACACTCATGTAATGACCACCAACCACAGTCAAGACAGAATGTTTCTGTTACCCCAGAAAGTTTCCTTCTGCCCTCTTGTAGTCAGTCTCCCCTGCGTTAACCTGGTCCCCAAAGCACTCTCTGATCCACTTTCTGTCCTTAGTGAGTACTTTTCCTTTTCTCAGGATGTCATGTAAAGGGCACATGCAATATGTACTCTTAAGTGTCTGGACTCTTTCACTGAGCATGGTAGCTTTGGGATCAGTCCTCCTTGGTTCATGTATCAGTAGTTCTGCAGCGTTCCACTACATGGACATGCTACTATTTATTGACCACTTCACCTGCTGATGGACATTTGGGTGTTTTTAAGCGGTGGCCATTCTAAACAAAGCTATCATGTACCTGTGTGTACGAGTCTCCTGACTAACACTTAGGATGGGACTGCTGGGTCAAGGACAGTTACATGCTTTGACTTATAAGAACTTGTCACACTTTTTATGAAGTGAGCTTGCCATGTCACACTTTCACTGGCAATGTGAGATAGTTTCAGCTGACCTACATCTTTGCCAACCCAAAAGGTATTGCCAACTTTTCTCCCGAGTGCTTCTAGTGTATGTATAGTGACGTCTCACTAGTTTTCATTTAGGGGCCTATGCTGAGGACCCACCCTTTGTCTCGCCTTACCCTCCCTCTGGACTGTGAAATCTTCTAGCACACAGACTGACTCACCAGTATCACCTATGAGCCCAGCACACAGCTGGGCCCAAAGCAGGAACTGACTCAGAGAGGGGTAAATGTAGCCAGGGGCAGAGCTAGGAGTTTTCTGAAGAGGGGCAGGCACCTTTCTGAGCTCTGGTCTCCTCAACTAGCAAGCGAGCACCATCCAGCCCTGCCTGGTCCTCAGGGCAGTTTTTAGTTAAGACTTTTGTTAGCTGCAAGGAGCTCGATCACTTGGGGGACAGCCAGCACTAGTAACAGTAGGAGGCTCACCATGAGCTGAGGCATGTTCACACCTCCTCTCCTCATCTTGTCTGTTGTACAAATGTGGAGACAGAGGCTCAGCCAGGCCTGGCGGCACCAGGTCTGTGTGGTTCCAGAGCCTACACTCATAGCTGTAATATGAACCACTGTGCTGCATGGTCACCCAGGACCAGGATGGGGTTTGCTGTCATCATGGTCAGCAGACAAGACATTGCTGGGGTGTGCACAGGCCCGTGTTCTTGCCACCCCTTCCCCACAGCACTTCCGGCGGCTCCAGTCCCTGGGGCTTGATGCCACGTCTGTCACACCATTATCCTAAGTGGCCTCCCTGGATCCCATTACTTCACTGCTGTTATTATTTATTCATCGATGGAGCCCTCAGCCTGTGCGTGGGCACTTCCCTTGATGTCCCTGACAGCAGGTCAGGAGCCCCACTCAGGACGTATTAATCACCAGCCGGGCTGGCTGGGGGCCTGCGTCCCCTGAGAGAGGAGATCACGTTGCAGACACAGCGGGCCTGTCAGCACGCCCGTTTCCCCACGGAGGAATCCGCTCCTGTGCTGGGGGAGCCCCAGAAAGCATCTGTGCAGGCAGGGAAACTGAGGCTTAGGGGGCGAGGGCCTTCCCAAGCTTCCACATCTCAATGAATGCTATCTGGGACTCTGCCCCTGTACAAGGGACAATAACTACAGTTACAGGGAACGGGCTTTACTGTTTGTTGTATCTATCCTCCTGTTTGATGCTGATAACAACCCCTCAAGACCAATAAGAACTTTTAATCAAGTGGATTAAATGAATGGATGGATGAATGGATGGATGGATGGATGGATAGATGGATGGATGGGTGAATGGATGGGTGGATGGATGGGTGGATGGGGAGACAGATGATGATAGATAGATAGATAGATAGATAGATAGATAGATAGATAGATATAGACAGATGATAGAACCTGAAGCTCACAGAAATTATTGTAAGTGACTTGCTGAATGTCATTCACAGCTGGGACTGAGACCCAGGCATCCTTACCCAAGTCCAATGTGCTGGCTTAGGCCAGAAAATGTGAATTGTGAACCTTGGCCTTTCTCTTTCCTTTTGATCCTCTGTGAACAAAAGGGGTCTCTGGTTGTCTGGGATAGAATCCCCTCCCTGGGAGGCCAGGAAGGAGTTGCTGCCCTGCTCACTGCTGGGCTCTTGTCCTATTATCTCCAGGCTGTCAGGAAGAGGTGGCTCATGGGCCACCGGCTGGACACCTGGTGGCCACACTGGCAGGATGGCTGGAGCTGGAGACAGCTCGACAACAAATACAGCATTTACCACCCATGACGGAGCTGCGTAGGAGTTTGCAGCATGGTCAGGTGGTCAGCCAGGAGCAGTGCCAGCTGTAGGGGGCTCTGGGTGGCTGCAGACCTTCAGAGGAAGTCTTCATCGAGCCTCTGATCATAGGGCTCAGGCCCCGAGTGAGAGTCTGGTGACGTAACAGATGGACATCCTCTGCGGTCTGCCCATGCCCTTGCTGCAGAGCAGGGGTCTCCAAACTTTTCAGCCCACGGGCCGCATTAACTATCAAACAGCAGTTTGGGGGCCAACTACACACTCGAGGTCCAAATAAAAAAGAATCAAAACATAGATGTTTTTAATGATTTATTTAATATTATTTTATTCAGATAAAAAGCTCTCCACGGGCCGGATGAGAGGGCCTCGCAGGCCGCCTCTGACAAGAGCGGCAGGAGCTTGGTAGATTGCAGCTGGATTCCAGCACTCCCTCTCACATCTAGGGAAAGAAATTCGGTATTGAGGAGTACCTGAGCCTACAATGTTCTTTGAAGAGTCTTTTTTTAAATACCAGTTTTGCAGGACATGAAACTGAGGCTCAGAAAGGAGAGGTAACTGACTTAAGGCCATGCTGCTAGGAAGTGTCAGAGCCAGGATCCCCACCCATGCCCTTGAGTCTCGACCCCAAGCTCAGACTGACTGAAGAAAGGTGTATGGGGTAAGGGACAGCTATGTCCAGAGTGGCTCCAAGGACAAAGCCAAGAGCACTAGATGGAAGTTAGAAGGAAGTAGAACTCAGCCCCAGCTACATAAGAGCCCCCGTACTGAGCTGCCCAGGATGACAGGGGCTGCTTGCAAGGGAGGTAGGAAGGAGCTTCCAGTCACGGGAGGTACACAAGTGGTGATTGCCAGCCATCTGCCAGGAGTGTTGTGGAGAGCCTCTCCCTGCCACGGTAGACTGCTCTTCCAACCCACCTGGAGGGCTTGTGGGCAGCCTTCACTGGGAAGCAGCCCAGCTCGCTTCTAGAATCACCCGTCCCACCCCGGGGTCCACAGTTCCCACCACTGCCAGTTCCTTCGTGCATTCCTCTCTCAACACAGAGCCAGCATGCACTGGTGAGCCCTCAGCTGACCTGGGAAGGAGGAAGGAGACTGCTCTGGACATGGCTCTCCTCTCACCAGGCCACTGACATCCCTCTCTGTCTCCTGGGGCAGCCAGCACTCATCCACCCACACAATTAATGCCGACCGAGCAGTGACAGAATATTCAACAAGGGCCTTGGCAGTGGGGGACAAGCCTTGGTGTAAGGAGATGGGGGTTCCCTGGGTACCAGTCACCTTGCTTTAAAGCCAGCTCCCCTCTATGAGAAGAGCATCAAACAGCAGCACCCATGGCAGACACCCTTCCCATGTGCCATATGTCCCCTCATGGTCACCTTGCAACAACTCCAGGAAGTAGGTGCTGTTATTATATTAATCCCATTTAACAGATGAGAGAACTGAGGTTGTCACGGTCCCAAATCAGTTTCTAAGGGCTGGGAACAAGGATCTAACACCAGGCAGTAGGAGCTCAGAGCCTGAACCATTAGCCACCAGCCTAAGCCTGCCTGCCCAGCCAAGAGAGGGAAGCCAAGTCTCTGTGGAGCCAGGGCTCAGGGTCTCCTGGAAGAAGTGGAGTTGAGCGCTACTTCCAGAACCTTCAGAGGCGCAATGCAGCCATGAAACTAGCAACCACTCTGGAGTCAGGCGGGCTAGCGTCGCTACTGCTCATCCTTGCTATGTGAGCTTGGATGAATCACTTCACTCCTCTGAGCCTCAGGTTCATCCTCAGAACTACGGGCAACAGTGCCCACCTCCTGGTTACTGTGACAACAAAATGAGACTAGATGAGAACTTCAAGGCTATGGGACAGACAGAGAAGATGTGGCTCTCATTTCAGGCCATGATCCCCACCTAAGGACTTCATCTTCTCTGACCTCCCAGCTCCTGCCTAGCTGAGGGACAGGGCCCAGGCTGGGCTCAGTGGCCATGCCTAGGGGCTAGTGATGCATTTGGATGATTTTTATGTGAAAACTTATTTTCTGCTGATCCAGGTCAGCCCAGCCAGGGGGCAGTGTGAGCTGCCTTTTGGTCCAGCCACAGAAAGCAGGTGGTGCCGCCTATTGTGGGGTAAGGACCAGAGATACCCAGCCTGGGCTTGGAGCTGAAGGGGGACTGGCTTGCAACTTTGCATCCTGGATTCCAGTTGCCTAGAGAGGAAGGTCCAGAGGGCGGCCCTGAGATAATGGTCTCAAAGCGAAGGGCAGGGCCTCTGGCGCTCCTGATTCCTTGTGGCGCCAATCCCAGGGCTCTGGCACAGACTTGCTGGGGACCTCATGACATCTGATTGCCATCATGGTGGCAGCTGAGGAGAGCCAGGGGAGATGGAGGTGTGCACACAGTAGGCCCTCAGGAACTCGGCTACTGATGGCTCTGGCCCTGCCTGGGGTGAAGCCTGGGGTGCCCCATTTCCTTGGTCTCAGCCATGGGCAGGTGAGCCATTTTCAGGGGCTCTGGGAGGGCCTAGCCCTGCCTCGTCCTGGCACTCTGGGGCCTTTTCCTCCCCTGACCCACCTGGGCCACTGCTCAGGCTGCTGGCTTACCTGGGGGGCCGTCCCTCAGGTTTGGGAGAGCTGCCCAGGCAACCTGGTTCTCATCTGCCATTGTCTTCCGAACAGTCTTCGTCTCATCCTGTCTTCTCCAATTAGAGTGTGAGCTCCTTAGGGGCACGAGGGGAATGAGGCCAGGTGTCCTGAGGCCCAAGTCTCCCCACCTGCACTCCTTTCTCAGCAGCTGTGTGATGTCGAGCAAGTCACTTAACCTCTCTGAGTGCCAGTTCCACCCATAACACGGGGATCGGATCTGCTTTGCTGGGCTGTTGTGGGCTCAACTAAATGAGAGAGGATTGAGGCCAACTTCACCTGGAGCCCCTCAGCTGGGCCCAGTCTGGGATACAGAGGGGAGCTGGCGGCCGCTCCTGGCCTCAAGGGGCTTGCTCTGCGTGGGGGAGACAGAGCCTCTCTCCATGGGGGCTGTGGAGAGCCTGGTGGGGGCGGAGTTAGCTAAATGAGAGAGTCAGGAAGGCTTCCTGGAAGAGGTGTGAGCAGGACAGGTGGGCAAGGTCATGGCGAGGAGTGCTGAGCTGGCAGGGATGCAAATAGGAAGGGCAGTGTTTGTAGTGTCAGCATTCAGGCTACACAATTGTGACACCCCCCCCTCCAAATCAGCAAGTCCCCCAACAAAGCAGCCCAGTGCCCACCCTCCCGGAGCTTACAGTGTGGTGGGGAAGATGGACATTAAACAATATAGTTTTGTCTGAAGGGGGCAGGGCGCTGTTTTAAAGGGAAGGACAATGCTTCTGTGGGGGTTCCCCACATGCCAGGCACTTTGTATGCATTACCTCATTTAATCCCGACTCAGGCAGGTGCTGTTAGCGTCCCCATCTATGGAAGAGAAAGCCAGGACCAGAGAGGGGAAGTCACTTGTCCACAGTGGCACAGCCGGCAGGCGGCGGATGCCTGGCTCCAGTACCCCCACTTGCTGTAGTTGCTGAGGCCTGCTGCCTCTGCTGTGCCTGATACAGGGTGGTCTCCTCCTGGCATTTCTGGTCTCCCCTGCGCCCTCCCCTCTTCTGACCACCAGGACGATGCAGCAGAGCAGCCGGTGTCGGAACAACTCAGGGCAGAAGCAGCCAAGCTGGAAAGCCTTGCTAGACTGCACCCCGCCCGCCCCCAGACTCCAGGAGCAGTGTCCTTGCCTGGCAGAGCAGGGGAGGGGCGGGGAAGGGTGACAGAGGAGTGAGAAGCTGGCAGGTCCCTGAAGACAGGCCCCGCACCTGCCTCCTGTGTCCCCCAAGCCCATCCTGTGTGTGGACTGCCAGGGTGAAGAGATTTGTACCCGCCCACCTCCAGTTAGCGAGACCCCCGTTTCCCTGTGCCCAGCATCACATGGAAGCAGGAGGGCCGCCTGTGTGGGTCCCACCAGGGCTGCATGAGAGTGACAGGGGACCTGGAAGAACTCATGGGGCCAGCTGCTGCTGCTGCTGCTGCAGTGACTGTGGGGTGGGGTGGGGGCTGCGATGGGACTGGGGTGAGGATGTGCCAGGTCTACAGACGACAGTCCCTTCCTGACGTGGAAGCTTTGGGGGACAGCCCCTCTCATTCTCCATACTCAGGCCTTCCCTGGATTGTGACCAAACTCTGAGGAAAGCAAGAGGACCCTGAATTGCCGTAGACTACTTGTCAGCCTCCTGGAAGAAAGGGGTCTTATAGTAGAGATTAAGCTCAGTGACACAAAAATACAGTCACTTCTTTGTGTGTCTCTGGTTTCATTGACTCAGAATCACTGTGAAGGAAACATTTGGGACACTGTGAATCTGACCTCAGTGGGGAAGTCAGGGAAGCCTTCCTGGAGGAAATGTTGTTTGAGCTGAGTTCCTAGGGAAGACTAGGGGGAAAAAGAGAACAGGAAAGAACATTTTGGGCAGAGGGAACAACATGTGCAAGGGTCCCATGGCAGGAGGAAACGTGCTGTGAGAATAATGAGGTGCCTCCTCCCATCATGCACAAAGTGCCTGCTTATCCTGCCAGCAGCCAGTACAGCTCCTGGTCATGAATGTGGGGCCCCGGGAAGCTGGGTTCTCAGGACATTCCTGTCCTTGGTCTCTGGTCGGCTCAGACTTCGTCTTTGTTAGTTCTGGAACTGCTGACACTAGCACCACACTCAGAACAGAAAGCAGCAGAAGAGCCCCAGGCGACGCCCTGACTGTTTTGCTGGGGAAACCCAAGTCAGAGAAGGCCAGCAATTTGCCAAAGACCACCCAGCGCACAGCCCAGAACAACTGCTGCAGAGCCGAAGCCCTGTCCTAGCGGGACGAGCCTCCTGTCACCAGGGCCGAGACAGGACACAGCTGTCCTCCCGTTCCCAGGCCTGAGAGGTTGCCAGTGGTCAGGGTCAGGGTCAGGAGGGTGGACGGCAGCTGCCCTGGGGGGAGGTGGGCCAGCAAAGACTCACCCACAGTGCTGCCCACCACCCCACAACCACGCGGTGCCCAATAACCCAGAGAGCCGGAAGAGTGTCTGACGCCGGCCCCTCCAGGACCCCAGCTCAGGCCCTGACCCCCAGGTCTCAGCAGGGAGGGAAGTGCTCCCGCTCACCAGGACACCAGTAGCTCTCAGGAGCTCAGACCACCAGAACAGCTCCACCTGTGTGAGGAGAGCCAGTCTGCCCCTCTGCCCTCCTGAGGCCCCACAGAGCAGGTGGCCCAGCCAAGGGACGAGGAGTGGGGGCGGGGACAGGAGCATCAGCCCCCCTGGGCTTGCCAGGTAATTATGCATTAGGAACTAATATTAATGAAGACTCCAGGAGAGGGCTTCTGTTTCTAGACCTCACCACCAGATTATTGCACATGAGGGAAATATCAGGCCCCAAACCATCTCCACCGCTCGCCCTTCGTCACTAAGCAGTCTGCTGCTTTTATTAATTCTGACTGGATTTTCCCAGGCTGGGTGTGGAGGGAGGCACGTGGGGAAGAAATACAGGGAGAGGAGGAGCACAGCAATTTGCAGCAGACTTTGGGAAACACGGACACACACACACACACACACACACACACACACACACACAGCCTCTACCCCACCCTTTCCTCAACTCCACCCACCTGCACAGCCCCCAGCAAGTCCCTGGGGTGCGCCCCAGGGCCCTGCTCAGCCCCAGCTCCACCCTGCTGCCTCTGGAAATGGGCCCTTCCTCCCTCTCCTCCCTGCTCTCTCATTTTCCCCTTCTTCCTCACCCCTTCCTCCTCCAAGAATCAAACTCTAACTCACTTCCCTTTCCACCTGAGCCCTACCCTGTGGCTCCAACTGTTTGAGTTAATTAGAGTGACACTGAAATTCAGTCTCTAGGAATTTTTGCCCCCCAAAGGAACAAAGTACAAGGAATATTGGGAGCAATATAAATGTCCAACAACAGGGGCTCGTTTGCTAAATTATGGCACAACCATACAGAAATGGAGTAATCTACAGGTATAGTGTGGGGAGGAAAAAACCAAAGTGCAGAACAGCATGTGTAGTGTGTTGCTTTTTGTGTATAAGTACACACACACACACACACACACACACACACACATTCTTGTGTATGCATAGAACGTGACTGAATCCAATATAAGTTCATTGTGGTGACAAAAGGAGATGCTTGTAGAAAATGCTTGTCGCAGTGTCTCCTACATAATACGTGCTCAGTTAATGCTTGTTGTCACTACCAGTCCACCTGTGATTCCAAAGTTCCTTCCCACTCTACTTCGCTGGCTCCCTGGAAGGGGCATTTGTATGGACAGCACTTGAGGATATTGTGGGTTATAAGTGAGACGAGGCCCGGGTAAGTTTCAGCAGGGCAGAGAGGGCTGGTGCTGGCCACAGCCCTGGACGGCAGCCACTCTGCTCCGAAGGCCCTGGAGGCAGGCCAAGGGACGATCAGAGCCTGAGGCACAGTAGGTGTTTGCAGCAGGGAAGGCGGAGTACTGTGCCTACTACTTTTTATAAGTTATAGCCAAAGCTGACCTCTGTGTATCACCCCCTAGGTTCTTTCTTTCTTCACTGTAGGTGGAGACCTGCTATCTCAGAAGCCTGACCGTGCGGAACTCAAATGGCTACACATCCAATACTTTAAAACGTAGCTCAAAGAAGCAGATCTTTAACTATTTAGGGGCTGCCTAAATAGTTTTGCCACCGCCCACAAAATCCAGCCCACATCTTCTGGCCACTGAAGAGGTAGAGGCTGGTGGCCATAAGCGCCTGAGCCACGGCTGCTGCCCCTTGGGACTCCCCTCTGACCCAGAGGCTGCCGACATGCTGCAGGGTGATGTCGCCTCGACACGCCAGCCCCTTCTCCAGCCCCCTTCCCTCCGGGAGGTCCCTGTCCTCCTCCTCTCTGCATGGTGGTCCTCAAGTCGGAAGCCCTGGGTGCTCTCATGCTGAGAAGGATTTCCCTTCTCATGTAGCCCGGCCAAGCACCCCCAATAAAACTTATTGTGTGTTATTGCCTCTCATGGTTATTCATCTGTGATGGTTACTTTTATGTGCCAACTTGACTGGGCTAAAGGATGCCCAGATAGCTGGTAAAATACCATTTCTGGGTGCATCTGTGAGGGTGTTTTCCAAGAGCTTAGCATTTGAATGAAGATACGCTCAACAATGCAGGTTGTTGCATCATCCAATCTATTGGGGGCCCAAGTAGAACAAAACACAGACAAAGTACAAAGCCTCTCTCTGGTTGAGCTGGGACGTGCATCTTTCCTGTCCTCAGATGTTGGAGAGCCTGGTCCTCAGGCCTTCAGACTTTGGAACGTACACTTGGAACTTACATCAGCAGCCGCCCGGTTCTCAGGCCTTCAGACTCAAAGTGAATTGCTCCACTGGCTTTCCTGGTTTTCCAGCCTGCAGATGGCAGATCATGCGGCTTTTCGGCCTCCGTAACCATGTGAGCCAATTCCTATAACAAATCTCCTCTTATACATATCTCTCTCTCTATATATACCCTATTGGTTCTGTTTCTCTGGAGATCCCTGACTAATGCAATCTTTTCTTTCCCCTTATCAGCCCCTAAATCCCTCAAACCCCTGACAGTCCCTTAGCCTGTGGCCAGGAGCCAGGAAAATATAGACATGCTTCTGCCTAAGCTGCTTGATCTGCCAAGATGGAAAAGGAGAGAAGAAAAGGGCAGCGGAGAGGGGTGAAGACAAACCCCAGACACCCCTGGCTCACCGCGTGTCCTCAGGGAAGCAGCGGCCCCAGCGTGGGAAGCAGTAGCTACTGCAGAGGCTGTGGCAGATCTGCGCCATTCTGCTTCCTAGAGAAGAGGAGAGACGATGAGAAGAGCAGGAGGAGACTGCGGCACAGGGGGAGGAGAGGCAGGGCATTCTGTATGTGTGCCTGGGACCAGTTTGACTTGACTGACAAGCTAGACCTATGCATTCCCAGTGGCTACCTGTCTCACAAGGAAGCTCTCCTACATGTGCACCAGGAGAAATGGACAAGCATGAGTGTCACAGCCAGCAACAGCCGTCAGACAAAGCCCCCAAATAACAATTGGAAATCATCCAAGTGTTCATTTTCAGCATGTGTAAATAAATTGTGGTATAGCCACACACACTGGAGTGGAGTACTATACAGCAGTAAAAAAGGAAGGTGCTATAGTGGCACACAACATGGACAAATTTAGAAAATAAAATGTGGGGCAAAAATAAAAAACAGAAACAAACAGCATCACAGAAAAATATACGCAGAGTGAGTTCATTGATACAAAGAACCAAAGCAGGCAACTTATGCACAATGGCTTAGGTGAAACCACAGAGAAAGAGAAGAAGACGAGGGGCTGGCTGTGTGTTTTATGGCTGGGGACAGGGGGACAGTTGGGGAGGGGTGTGCAGTGGGCCCATTTAAGGCAGGGCTTCTCAAATGTTCATGTGCACGTGGTTACCTTGGAGTCTTGTTAATAACGTGTTCTTACTCAGAGGGTCTCTGGGGAGAGCTGAGAGTCCACATTTTCTACAAGCTCCCAAGTGAGGTTGATGTTGTGGGCTCAGACCATACTTCAGGGAGTGAGGCTAAGCTGAGATACTTTGATGGTCCAGTCCAGGGACCATAGACTCTGCCACACATCAGAATTGGTCGGGGTGCTTCTCAAAAGCACTGATGCAAGAATGTAAATTGATGCAGCCACTATGGAGAACAGTGTGGAGTTCCTCAAAAACCTAAAAATAGAACTACTATATGATCCAGCCATCCCACTTCTGCGTATATATTTTTAAAAAATGAGATGAAGATCTCCAAGAGAGATCTGCGCTCCCATGTTCACTGCAGCATTATTCACAATAGTCAAGATATGAAAACAATCTAAGTGTCCTTTCACAGATGAATAGATAAAGAAGACATGGTATATAATAAGCCTTCAAAAGAAGGAAATCTTGCCATTGGCAACAACACAAATGAATCTTGAGGGCCTTATATTAAGTAAAATAAGCCAGACACAGAAAGACAAATAATGCCTGATCACATTTACATACAGAATCTAAAAAAGTTGAACTCATAGAAACAGAGAGTAGAGTGGGGGTGGCCAGCGGCTGGGGGAGGGGAAAATTGGCAGGCATTTGTCACAAGCACTAAATTTCAGAATGCAGGATGAGTAAGTTCTGCAGCTCCAACTTACAGCATGGTCACTATAAGTAACAGCACTGTATTGTATGCTTGAAATTTGCTTAGAGAGTAGATCTTTTTTTTTTTTTTAAGATGGATTTTATTGTTTTCTACAGAGACAGAGAGAGGAGACAGAGAGAAGGGGGAGGACCCAGAGCAGTCTCCATAGTTGACAGCATCAGTTTCCGACATGGTTTTTGTTTAAGGCGACCAGATTTTAACATTGGTAAAGCAGGACACCATTGACCAGGGAGGAGGGGGTTCTTGATTAAAAATTTGGTCTATCTCCTGCCGTTCCCTAGCTTGTTGTGCATTCTTTCCAAAAATCGGGACTTTTTTAAAACACCGCGGGACGCGGGATAAATTGTTAAAAATCGGGACTGTCCCGCCAAAAGCAGGACGTCTGGTCACCTTATTTTTGTTCCACACAGGTGGGCGGGGGCCACTCAGGACAATAACTGGGCTGGGGGTCTCCTGCATGGGAAGCACAGCCCCTCGAGCCAGGGGCCAAACTGGGGGGCAAGAACTGAACTTGAGGCCTCCAGCACGGGAAGCATACCCCCTCAAGCCAGGGGCCAAACCAAGGGGCAAGAACTGAACTGGGGGCCGCCCACATGGGAAACACACCCCAGTTCAGCATATGGGTCCACATGGGCCGGGGCTGGGATTTGATCCTCGGTCCCCAGGGCTGCAAAGTGAGCGCTTAACCTGCTGAGCCATCCCGGCTTCCCCTAGAGAGTAGATCTTTGAGTGTTCTCACCACAAAAAATGGTAACTATGTTAGGTGATAGATATGTTAATTATGCTGATTATGGTAATCACTTCATAATGTATATGTACATAACAATGTATACCTTAAGTATATACACTTTGTCAATCATACCTCAAAAAAGCTGGAAAAATAAAGGCACTGATGCCAGACCCCACCCAAACCAATCAGATGAGCATCTCTGGAGGCGGGCCCAGGCCTGGTCCTGAGTCAGAGGCTCCCAGGTAGCTCTATCGCACAGCCAGTGGCCATCGCTGTGCCGGCTCTGGATCTACTTCCTGGCACGCACGTGTTCATTTAATGTCATTCTTTAGGCTTTTCACATGTGTTATCTATATTCCTTTACATGTACGAGACGTACAAACAAATAAAATTAAGAAAGAGTGTGAGGAAAAAAAGCTGACCTGAGAGATGAGGGGTCAGGGAAGAGAAAGAATGAAGAACCCCAAAGGATTCCTAAAATGTTTTCGTCCGTCAGCCAGGAAGCCTGCCAGCCCCCTGGGCCTGTCAGTCAGCACAGCAGGCGGCTGTGGTGTTGAGGGTCAGCCAGCGGGGCAGCTGTCAGTGCTGGGGGCAGACAGGCAGCCACAGTTGTTACAGTGGGTGAGGCCGGCAAGTGTTTAGTTGTCACTGGGGGGCCTACGTGCTTTCGATCAGCCAGAGAATGGGGCTGTTAGTATGGTGGTGAGTGAGTCAGTCAGCCAATGTTTTAGTTATTGCTGTCAGGCGGTCAGTCAGTCATTACTAGGTCAGCCTGCCTGTCAATCATTTAGTGGGTCCCCCACCTGTTGATGTGAGGGTTCGTGTGAAAGGCCCGTCAGTGCAGGGAGTGGTCAGACATCAGCCTGCCAATTGGTAAATCACTCAGTTAGCCAATCATAATGTCAATGAGTGAGAGTCAATCAAAGAGCCATAAGTTAGTGATGAAACAGTCAGCCAGGCAGCCTGTCTGTCAGGTAGACATCTCTGCCAGCCAGTTAGTTGAGGAGACAAACTCAGTCAGGAAACCCATGAGTCTGTCAGCCACACTAGCTAGGTAGTAAGTTTGTCAGTCGAGTAAGTGAAATAATCAGTAAGGCAACCCGTGTGTCTATTGATTAGACACTGTATCAGTCATTCAGTTAATTGGTCAGTTACCTAGTCAGTGTTTCAGTCACTGAGTCAGCGAGACAAACTATATGGCTTCATTCGCTCACGACACTGGCCAGCCCCTGGTCTGTCAGTCAGATGCTCACTGTGTATGTCACCCAGTTAGTTGGCTGTTCCTTGTGTCAGTGATGGAGACTGTGGGACAAGAGTCAGCCAGCTGGTTGACACATCTGTCAGTCAGCCCCTCACTGTGTCCGTCAGTCACTGCGGGGGCCGGCTGGTCAGTCAGGCGGTGATGAGTCAGGCAGCCTGCCAGTCAGGCGGCCATAGGACCCTACCACTGAACCTCCTCTGCTAAAAGCTGTGCAGACTTGGGGAGAACACGGAGGCTCTGCTCAAAGGCGAGGTTCTGTTACTATTATTATCTGAGAAACCTCCCAAGGCTCCGGGAAGTGGAAAAGGCTGTCAGTAGACCGCCCTCTTCTTCCCCCTCCCCACCTCTCTCCATTAATGAGGTTCCTGCCACAGAGAAGGGATACTTCCCGGAGGCCGGAATTGGAGGAGGGGGCAGGTGGTTGGTGAATTGTTCCAGTCAGTCCTGGGCCTGCCTGCTCAACCTCCCCTGCTGTGACCACTGGGTAGGGGTGGGGTGTGAGAGGGGTGTTCTGACCAGGAGCGCCCTCTTCCCTGGCCTGGCCCCTGCCTTCCCAGCGAGGCTCCATGTCCTCACATCCAGACCCAGAAGTCTGAGCTCCCCGCTTTGGACAAGCAGGGCAGAGGCAGTGGCAAGTAGCTATAGTGGGCCTCAGGGAACATGGCTTTTATGTCAGCTCTTGTTTTTATCTGCCGTGACTCAAAAAGAAAAGAAAAAAAAATGCAGCTGCTGAGTCTGTTTCACTTCAAGTAAGTTCCACTTACATTATCTCATTCAACCTTCACAACCATCCAGCACGGCAGTGCCATTCCCTTCATAGGTGAGGGCAGGAGGCTGGAAGAAAGCAAGTGCTGACGAAGTCAATCCCAGCCAGGTGTGTCTGGTTGCAGAGTGCACACTCTTGGCTTTGCCAGGCTGCCTCTCTGGTGCTAGCTGGGGCTGTCTGTTCCGAGCTTCGCTCTTCCTTTTTGCCCCATGGGACTGGCGAGGAGATGTCTGAGTCTAGTGCTCTCATGCTTTCTACTAGAAGGCAGCTCTCTCGTGGACTTGCACTTGGTACACACTGTGCCTGGGGCCAGTCTGGGAGAGACAGTCGTGGTTGGAAGTAGCATTCCACAGCCTTGGGTAATTGGCCACTCTTTTGTAAGGTCTAGAGCAGGGGTGTCAAACTCAATTAAAACATGGGCCATTTGGAGCAACAGGCAAGATTCACGCAGGCCACATCACATTTACAAACGTCGCGGTAACTGAGTCAGCGCATTTATACACTCCCACAGGCCCCCAGGAAAGGCACTGGGCCATGTGTATACTCATCTTCAGTAGTTAAAGGGTTAACGAGGGAATTGTGTGTACAGTATTGCCTCCATCTCCCCTAAGCGCTATTTTCTTCATAACAATTTTTTCTATTTTCATTTTATTTCAGAGCATCGTGGGCCACAAAAAATTACCTTGGGGGCCGCATGTGGCCCGCAGGCTGCCAGTTTGACACCCCTGGTCTAGTGGTACAGATCTGGAAGGCAGCTCTGATCTTACCTAGCCTGTGTCCAGTCTCATTGGAGGCAGAATCCCCACTCCCACATGCAGTCAGCATCCCATCCGAGCTTACACATTCCCAGTGACAGGGAGCCCACCACCTCTCTAAGGAATCTTCTCTATTATAAGACAACCTCAGTTCTTGGGATGTCCCTCCATGTCTTAAGCCCAAACCTTTAGGTCTCAGTTCTGATGTCACCTAGTTGAAGCCTCATGCTTCTCAAGAGGACTGAGCCGGCTACCCCGACAAGGGGAAAGACAGCAGGATTCCCTGTTTGTTCAAGGCTTTGATCCTTTGTGAGCGGATGGACAGCATGCTGGAAAATAGTGGAAAGTATAATGCTCTCGGGTCAGTGTGGTGGGTTGATTGCATTAATGGCCTCAGTTTGTCACACACCCCTGTACCCACGGCTTTGAGTACTGCTCTCCCACGTTGACTTGCTCTGGCCAATGCAGCAGGAGAAAACTTGATGTGTGGAGGCCTGTCATTGGGCTTGGCCATTTGTACTTTCTCTCTTGGACTCCTGCCACCTCTGCAAGAACAAACCCAGACCAGCCTGCTAGAGGGATGCAAGAGGCATGAGGAACAGAGCCCAGTTGTCCTAGCTGAGGTCATCTGACAGTGGCCAGTCCCAATGGCTCCTCCAGCTCACCACAGACAGCTGACTGAGCCCCACCCACGTCAGTCAAGCCTAGTTAAGATCAGCCAGACTGGTTCATGGTAAATAACTGTTTTGTTCTAAGCCACTAAATTCTGAGGTGTTTTATTACCCAACAATGATAACTAATAGTCAGCCACGCAAAATTGTCCAAGTTTTAGTCCTGCCTCTCCACCCTTTCCTGGCACTGTGTGCCTTTCAATAAATGATATAATCTCTCCAAGTCTCAGTGTTCTCATCTGTTAAGTGAGCTCTAACCCCTGCTCTTCCTCCTTCAAAGGAGACAGTCAAAAAGGATCATAGTATGAAATGCATTTTTAGCTGTGCAGAGCACAGGGAAGGGGTTTTGGCTCAAGACGTCCTGCGGGTCAGCCTGGATGGCTAGTGCCCTTGTGACTGCGTGTCAGCGCTCAGCTAAGCAGAGGGCACTGCAGTATATTAACCCAACTCACCTCCCTGTTCAGAAGCTGGCCTGGCAGGCTGAGTGATGGAGCCAACTGGAGACTTATTTACAAACATAGCCCTTTTGCCTGTATTTCTTCAGGTAGGCCCGGTTGGCGGCAAATAGATGAGAATCAATAGGCCAGTTATTAAACTGTAAATATCCCTCCCTTTGGGCTCTTGAAGGCAAGAGCTCTGAGCCTCTCAGCTGAAGGCAGCCGAGTTGGGAGGCCCTGCTCCAAGCCTCTCAGTGGAGAGGGTGCCAAGTACACCTCACACAGGGCCTGCCATAGCCTCCGGCCCAGCCAGCCTCTCCAGGGCAGAGGAGCCTCCACTGCTGTGACCTTTCTGGGTAGGAAAGAGGCCTGATCTGGGCAGAGCACATCAGAGGAGCCTTCTAGCCTGATGCAACACCTGTAAGATTGGGAGGGGGAGAGACATAGGAGTAAGGCCCAAATCCTTTTTCCACCTTTGCTGAGACTCAGAATGCTTGAGCCCGAAAGACACTGTGAAATCTTCCATCCCTGGACCTTCATATTCTGTGGATGGAGGGGCAACTCAGGCCCCCACATAGGGAGAGACTCGTCCAAGGGCTAATGCCCAGATAGGGACAGAACACAGGCTAGAACTCAGATGTGTGACCTCTGGTCTGTGCCATCATCACCTAAGACAGGAGAGGAAGTGCAGTGTGGATTTAGTCTTGGTGAACAATAATGTTCGGAAAGCACATAGATTATGAGGCAGTTAGTTAATGGGGTCCAGGGAGACCGGAATAGGCAACCTCAATGCTTTCTCAGGAGCCTGAGTGTCTCCCATTTGATCATCTGTACTATAGGCCAGGTTACCCAGAAAGTTGCTCAAAGAAGTTAGGGGTAGATGGAGGGAAGTAGGGAGGGTGTGAGAGGGGAGCAGAGGCTGGTGAACTGGGAAGTTTTGTAGTTTGGTGCAAGAGAAAAGGACACACACACCACAGAGTAGTCGGTGGCCCAGCAGGCTTTAGCACGCCTTGACGGAGGGCATCAGGGATGCTTCACGGGAGGCTGCATTTGAGCAGGGCCATGGAGGACAAGTAAGACTCGTACTCATGTACACCCTTTAAACATGAGAAAGGAGTCAAGGGCAATCCGGCAGGAAGGGCCAGAATAAACGAAGACCTCAATGGTGATGGTGATGATGGTGATGACAGTGATGATAATGGTGATGATGATGATGATGACAGTGATGGTAGTGGTGATGATGACGTTGCTAATGGTGATGGTGATGATGGTGATGATGACAGTGATGGTAGTGGTGATGATGATGGTGATGACAGTGATGATAATGGTGATGATGATGATGACGGTGATGGTAGTGGTGGTAATGACGATGTTAATGGTGGTGGTGATGATGGTGATAACAGTGATGATAATGGTGATGATGATGATGA